>QYSD01000083.1:0-74724 GCA_009806315.1 Rhodotorula sp. ZM1 | reverse complement strand
ACTACGACGTTTGGTGCATCCAGCTGCGCGGGCTCATCGGACCGGACGCGTACAAGGTCATGACGGGCACCCTGGCTTGTGGCAAAGGGGGGATCTCCACCCTTGATTGGGATTGACTCAACAAGTTCGTCGTCTCAACCATCGTCATCTCGTGCCATAGCTCCGTGGTTCACCATGTCGCGGACTGTGAGCACGACGCGCACGCATACTGGACCGCGCTACGCGACACGTTTCGCCCCACGAACGCCCAGGGCGCCCTCCGCCTCCTCACCCGCTTCTGGTCGCTCTCGCTCCCCACTGCCTCACCTGAGGCATTCAACGCGTTCGCCAAGGACTACAAGGCCACGCTTGCAGCCCTCAAAACGGCGAAGGACGACCTGGAGACGATCTACTCGTCCCACCTCCTCAACGCGCTGCCGGCCTTCCTCAGCTCGCTGCAGACGTCCCTCGCCGTGGCCAACCAGTCGACCCTCCCTCGCCCATACGCTATTCTCGAGGTCGTACGCAACGAGATTCTCCGTACTGCGCCCTCGATCACCGGCGTTGCCCTCCTCGCCGCCCGCGGAAACGACTTGCCACCGCCGAGCGCCTGCCCAGCCTGTAAGGGCATGCACTGGTTGCGGGAATGCGACCCGAAGAAGCACGACGAGTACCGCACCAAGCAGTCCAAGGAGCGCAAGGAGCGCGCGGCCGCCCGCCTCGCCACTTCGACGCCACCGGCGCCGCCCTCCCCCCCAGCCCCAACCGGTCCGACCGCGGCTCTCGCCGAGCTGCTTGAAACCGACGGTGTGGAGGCCTGGATCAGCGGCCTCGCGCCCTGCCCGCCCGCTCCGTCGCGCGAGATCACGCTCGACAGTGGCGCCACCCACAGCATGTGCGGCAACCCCCGCCTGTTCACCTCGCTCCGCCCATGCACGCCTTCGCCCGTGGGGGGGTTATCCGGGAAGAACGGGCTCAAGGTGACCGGCGTTGGCTCGCTTTCGGTCAAACTCACCGGCGGACGCGTTGTGAAGGTCAATCGCGCCCTCCTCGTTCCTGGCATCACCGTCAACCTCGTCTCGACCTCCCAGCTCTACGACTTACACGGTGTCACCACAACTTTCGGCAAAGGCGCCATCCTCTCCCGAAACGGCCACGTCATCGCCACGGGCGCACGCCTGAAGTCAAACCTGGACCGGCTCGACGGCACTCTCGTGGACCCTTCCGCCGCCGAGGGTCCGTACGCGCTCCTCGCGTCAGGTTAGCCAACCGTCGAGCTGACTACCTGGCATTGTCGCTTCGCACACCTCTCGCTCAGGTCAATCAACGCGCTGGCACGGTCGCAAAGCACGTCACGGGCTTGAAGGTGGACGAGAGCGGCCGCTCGAAGACCAGCGGTAGCCACGTCTGCAACGTCTGCCATGTCGCCCGCTCGTCGCGCCTCCCATTCCCTCGGTCAGACAGCATCGCGTCAACGCCGCTCGAGCTCGTCCACTCCGACATCCTGTCCATCAACGTGTCGTCTCTTGGTGGCCGCCGTTACATCGTCACGTACGTTGACGACCACACGCGCATGCTCTGGGTCGAGCCTCTTGCACGCAAGTCGGATGTCTTCGAGGCTTTCGTGCGATTCAAGGCCAAGGTCGAGAACGAGTCAGGCAGGCGGATCCAGCGTTTCCGGAGCGACAACGGTGGAGAGTACATGTCCCGTACCTTCGACGACATGCTCGCCGAGCACGGCATCATTCGCGAGTCGCCACCGCCTTACTCGCCGCAGTCCAACGGTGTCGCTGAACGCGTAAACCGGTCGATCGTCGAGGGCATTGTCTCCCTACTCGCGCAAGCTGGCGCTCCCAAGACGCTGTGGGCAGAGGCTCTGCAGGCTTTCGTCTTCGTCAAAAACCGGTCACCCCATGCCGCCCTCTCCGGCAATGTCCCTCTCGCAGTTTGGCGAAACCGGCCTGCGCGTCGACATGCTACGGACGTGGGGATGCCGCGCGTGGCACACTGTCACCAACGGCCGCTCAAAGCTTGACGACCGCGCCATCCCCCTCATCTTTGTCGGGTACGACGGCGACACGGCTGCCTATCGCCTCTATGACCCGGTCACACGCAAGACGATCCGCTCCCGGGACACGAGGTTCGTCGAGGACGAGTTCCCTCTCCTCGCCTCGCCCACAGCTGAGTCCTCGCCGAGCGCGCAAGCTATCAAGCCTGCCGATATTGTCGTCATTGTCGCACGGGACAAACCCCCTCTTGGTGTTCCGCCAGCTCCGGTCACGCCAGCTGCCCCACCAGCCGTCACGCCGCGCGCGCCCGCTCGTCACGGCCTCGAGCACGTCACACCCGTCACGCCCGCTCCCCCGCGACCCGACTTCGCAAGAGCGTCGGCGCCAACACCGTCAACGCCCGACTCGCCTGACCCACTCGATTTCTCCTCGGATCCTTTCGGTGCGACCCTCGCCGAGGTCACCGCCCTCATTGCTGCCACCTCGCACGAGCTCGATGCTGCCGACGACGCTTTCTCGCTTCCCACCTCCGACCCTCGCAACCATCGCGAGGCCATGCGAGACTTGGACGTCGAGCGCTGGCGCGCGGGCGAAGCGGAGTTCTCCTCGCTGCGGGACGAGTTTAAGGTCTTCCACACCATCGAGCGGAGCGACGTGCCGCCGGACGCGAAGATCCTCGGCTGCCGCTTCGTCTACCGCCGGAAGAAGGACGAGCACGGACGGGTCACCGGACACAAGGTCCGTCTCGTCGCGCAGGGCTTCTCGCAACGGCCCGGCGTCGACTTCCGCGACACCTTCGCCCCAGTCGCCA
Organism: Rhodotorula sp. ZM1; assembly: GCA_009806315.1. Taxonomy (NCBI): domain Eukaryota; kingdom Fungi; phylum Basidiomycota; class Microbotryomycetes; order Sporidiobolales; family Sporidiobolaceae; genus Rhodotorula; species Rhodotorula sp. ZM1. Next base: position 71,925 of record QYSD01000083.1, on the reverse strand, counting down.
AGTTCACGTCGATACGCGTCCTGCTCGCCCTCGCCGCACGGCAAAAGATGCTCATCCACCAGGCCGACGTTGACAAGGCGTACCTCCACGGCTCTCTGGACGAGGAGCTCTACATGCGCATTCCGGAAGGCATTGACAGCGGCGAGTACAGCGGAAAGGTCCTCAAGCTTGACCGCGCCTTGTACGGGCTCAAGCAGGCCGGACGCGTGTGGAACCATCGCATCGACCGCACGCTCAGACGACTCGGATACAGGCGAACGGTCTCTGACGCGTGCATCTACTCGTCGAGCAGGGGGGTGTAAGGCGGACGCCTCATGACGGAGATGAGACAGAGCGGTCCGAGCTGTGGATGTCGAGACGGATATCCGGGGTTCTCTCTCTCTTGGTTCTCCATCGCTCTTGCTGACTGGAGAACCAGGTGTGTGGTGTTCATTAGCTTTTGTAGATCGCTCTTGCTGACTGGAGAACCAGCAATTCACGCTGTTCCACTTCTCTCGGCGCGAGCAAGTGTTGTCGCCGACCCAGGCGACTTCCACTTTTTTCTGAAGTACGCTCACGCGCACGCTGGCTACCTACGGCACTCGGTCCGCCACTCGTCGTTACGCCTTTGCCCTGGTCGACCCGTCACAGTACCCCATCGAGCGACGCTGTCGACCTCCCTCTCCTGCACGCTCCCTTTCCTCGGACAATCCGGCTAGCATCGAATTCCCTTCGTCCCCCTCCGACTCAGATCCCCCCTACGACATACGGCAACCCCGCGCGGCAATCATGGCTACCACGGCACCTCTCTCCACGACATGGCGACCCGGCAAGGCCCCTTTCTCCTCGATTCTTCTTCCTCTGGCCTCAACGCTTTCAGGCGCGCCGCTCGCCTCTACTTCAGGGACAAGAAGATCGAGCTTGATGCGGACAAGATCGCGTACCTCGGATAAGGACTCGCCGGCTTCCCCGAGCTGGACAACTGGTACAACTCGTCGGCCAACGACCACGAGAAGAAGTCTTACAATGACTTCCTCACCGACCTCATGAAGCGCGCTTCCCCGCGACTACGTCTGGGACATGAAGGCAAAGCTCCATTTCTCGAAGCAGGGCGACCGCGACTTTGAGGACTGGGTCGATGATATGCGGGCGGATCATCTCTCACTCGGTGATCGCGTCCTATCGACAAGGGACTTTGTCGAGTGCCTGCTCTTCAACATGGACAAGGAGCTCTCGAGCATCCTCCGCCGCGGCCAGGCACTCAATGGTACCGGCTTCCACACGGACGACCAAGCGTCGCTCGCTCTTTCGACCACGGCTGTCAGGTTCAAGGCGGTCGACTATGAGTCATTCGATCGCGAGGCTCGGGACGAGTGGTCGAAGATCTCAGCCAGGCGGACCAGCAACGCAGCCCAACTTAAGTCGTACGCCCGCAAGACGGCCGCTCCCACATTGTCGACGGGCAACTCGGCATCGCGAACTTCCTCATCGGCACGCTCCTCGAATGCCAGGGCTATCAGCGGTTCAGCCTCGTCGACACCGCCTTCGAGTTTTCCGCCGAAGCTCACGGACCGTGAGAAGGATTGGCTTCGCGCGAACAAGGGATGCTTCAAGTGTCGACAGCACAACGTCGATCACACGGCGTCAGACTGCAACGACTGGCCGCCTTCAGGCTACGTCATCCCCGTCCCTACCGACTGGATCGCACCGACCTCCTCCTTCCGTCCGTACTCGTCTCGCCCGACGTCGACGACTCCTTCATCTTCGGCTCCTCGCACTACCGTCCCCGCCGTTAAGGTCGACCGTGAGGTCGACGTTCCCGAGTCGCTCGCGTTTGGTTCGGACTCGGAATTGGACAGGTACGCCCTTCCTCCCCTCTCCCTTCGGATCGGTCCGAGACGGTCGGGTGCGGTAGCGGACGCTCTCGCTGACTCTGGTGCTTCCGTTTCGCTCATCTCAGATAAGCTGGCGCGGTCACTAGGGTTAGTGAGGCGGAAGTTGGCCAAACCCATCTCGTATCGTCTCGCGATCAAAGGCGGGGAAGGCGTGCAATCCATCGTCGAGTTCGTTCGGGTCCGCATCGGTCTTGCCAACGGTGCCTGGGAGGCTGGCGAGACGACCTTGCTCATCGCTCCACTCGAGGAACCCTTCTCCGTCATTCTTGGCACTCCTTTCCTTCGGCAACACCGCATCGTCATCTCGCTTCACCCGGATCCTCAGCTTCTCATCGAGCAACCCCCACCTCTCAAGCCGCTTGATCTCTACGCTGACGCCGAAGGACCGCAGACACAGCTCGAGACATTGGAGGGACTCGGCGACGAGGATTGAGACGAGATGTTGGGAACGGCGATGGAGACGCTCATTGCCCGAGTCGAGGCGCAAACGGATGAGGAGAAGGAGATGGTTGAGAGGAACGCGCGAGTTATGGCGGACTTTGCGGATGTCTTCCCAGATGTTCTCCCGGCGCTCACGAAGGACTACCTCGATTGGACGTCTACTTGACATCGCATCAAGCTGGTTGACACGGGCAAGACACACAACCAGCGTGGTTTCAATGTCCCGAGGAAGTGGCGCGAACGGTGGAAGAAGATGCTGGACGAACACATTGCCGCCGGTCGCCTTCGTCCTTCGACGTCGCCTTTCGCTTCCGCCGCCTGCATCATTCCGAAGAAGGATCTCAATGCCGACCCTCGCTGGGTCAATGACTACCGCGCGCTCAACTCGAACACGGTGAAGGATTGCACACCGCTTCCTGTCCCCGACGTCGTTCTCGCCGACGCCGCTCTCGCTTGCTACTGGGGCAAGATCGACCTCACCAATGCCTTCTTTCAGACGCCGATGCACCCAGACGACATCGAGAAGACCGCCATCGAGACACCCTGGGGACTCTTCGAATGGACCGTCATGCCGCAGGGCCTATGCAACGCTCCCGCTATGCACCAGGCCCGAATCAACGAGGCTCTCCGCCACCTCGTTGGTGTCTGCTGTCAGGCCTTTGTCAACAATGTCATCATCTACTCGGCAACGCTCGACGACCATGAGCGGAACTGTCGTCTCGTCCTCGAGGCGCTTAGGAACGCCAGTCTCTACTGCTCGCGGAAGAAGACCGAACTCTTCACGCTCAGGACCGAGTTCCTTGGGCACATCATCTCGCGCGAGGGCATCGAGGCGGATCCGTCTAAGGTCGAGAAGGTCCGGAATTGGTCTCGTCCTCGCACGGTTGCGCAGGTTCGCGGTTACCTTGGCCTTGTCCAGTACCTTCGCAAGTTCATCCCGTCACTTGCGGAACACACCGCAATCCTCACACCGCTGACGCGGAAGGGACATGTCGACGTCGAGCGGAGTTGGGGTGAGCGGGAGGAGAAGGCATTCGAAGCGATCAAGCGGATCGTCACCTCACTTCCTGTCCTTCGCCCTATCGATCAGGACTCGGACGAACCCATCTGGCTCATGACGGACACTTCGAAGGTCGGAATCGGTGCGGTTCTGCTGCAGGGCCGGGATTGGAAGACGGCTCATCCCTGCGGTTTCTACTCGCGACAGTACATCCCGGCCGAGCGCAACTACCCGACACACGAGCCGGAGCTTCTGGCAGTTGTCGCTGCAATGAAGGCGTGGCGACTCGACTTACTCGGAGTCAAGTTCCGCGTCCTTACCAACCACGACACGCGCTTAAGCATTTCAAGTCGCAGCTCACGCTCTCGAAGCGCCAGGCTCGCTGGACTGAGATGCTGGCGGATTACGACTACGACCTCGCGTACATCCCCGGCAAGCAGAACGCCGTGGCCGACTTGCCCAGTCAGTTCTCGTTCGTGGACAAGCCAGTCGTTGCTGTTTGCGGGATCTCGACAGTCTCACTGCACTCGTCGTTTATCGAACGGATTGTCGACGGGTACGAGGAAGACGCCTTCTGCGTCCAGCTCAAGGAGGACTTGGCGTCGTCACCCGGTTTCAGCAAGGAGGGTGACCTTCTCTACTTCGAGGGGAAACGGCTTGTTGTTCCGAAGGTTGCAGAGCTGCGCAATGCGCACGACGCGCTTGGACATTTCAGTGCGCAGAAGACGCTCCACGCGCTCTCGCAGTCGTTCTACTGGCCTGGTATGGCAAAGGACACAGTTCGCTACGTCCAATCCTGCGACGGTTGCCAGCGGCACAAGTCGCGAACTACCCGCCGTGCCGGCAAGTTACACCCCTTGCCAGTTCCGCCGCGCCCTTTCACCGACGTCGCTCTCGACTTCGTCGGCCTGCTCCCGGTCTCGAACGGCGAGGACATGCTCCTCACAATCATGGACCGATTCTCGGGTTACACTAGGCTCATTGCCTGTCGGGCGAAAGACGGAGCAAAGGACGTGGCGAACCTCGTCTACGACGAATGGATTTGTTTCTTCGGGGCGCCTCAGCGCCTCATCTCGGACCGCGACAAGCTCTTCGCGAGCAAGTTCTGGCGGTCCATTCACGCGCGGATGGGCACCAAGATTCAACTCTCAACAGCGTTCCATCCCGAGACGGACGGTCACAGCGTACGCACAAACAAGACGGTCATCCAGGTCTTGCGGCAGTACGTCTCGAGGCAACAGAAGGACTGGACGTTGCATCTCGCAACTGTCGAGTACTCCATTAACTGCGCCAAGAACGACTCGACTGGCCTCTCGCCGTTTGAAACGGTCCTCGGATTCCAGCCATCGTCGTCGCCGTCGGGCCCGAAGTCGTCGATGCCTATCATCGAGTGGACACTCGAGACTCGCGAACAGCGCATCAGGGAGGCTCGCGACGCTCTCGCCGCGGCGAAGGTACGCCAGGCAATCCAGGCGAACAAGAGGCGTGTAGACGAGCCAACTTTCTCGAATGGTGACTTGGTCATGGTCGATTTGTCTGACAGGCGCTCTCGCTACAAGACGCGCAGTCAGGACGCGCGGGCCGCAAAGCTCTTTGCACGCTGGGACGGACCGTGCGAGATCGTCGAATGCTTCCCGGACTCGTCGACCTACCGACTCAACCTCCCCTTCGCCGACCGCAGTCACCCGGTTTTGCAGTCACCCGGTTTTCCACGCCTCGAAGCTCAAGCCGTACCACCTCAACGACATTAACGACTTCCCTGCACGCGAGCCGCCGCGCACGGAGCCGATGGACGTCGAAGGCGAGGAGGAGTACATGGTCGAGGCGATTGTGGATGAGAAGGGGAGGGGGCGGTCGAAGAAGTACTTGATCAAGTGGCGCAGGTATCCCGAGTCAGAGAACACGTGGGAGGGGGCAGCGAGTGTGGAGGATACGGAAGCGTTGGACGCGTGGGAGATGCGGAAGGGGGAGAGGGAGGTCTGAGCGAAGGGACTCTTCGCTCACTCTTCGCTCACTAGGGAGGGGAGGGGTGTAAGGCGGACGCCTCACGACGGAGATGAGACAGAGCGGTCCGAGCTGTGGATGTCGAGACGGATATCGGGGGTTCTCTCTCTCTTGGTTCTCCATCGCTCTTGCTGACTGGAGAACCAGGTGTGTGGTGTTCATTAGCTACTGTAGATCGCTCTTGCTGACTGGAGAACCAGCAATTCACGCTGTTCCACTTCTCTCAGCGCGAGCAAGTGTTGTCGCCGACCCAGGCGACTTCCAGGGGGGTCCACCATTACATTGCGCTCTATGTCGATGACCTCCTCTTCGTCTCACCCTCCTCGACGAGATCACGCGCGTCAAGGCCGGCTTGAAGGAGGAGTATGGGATCAAGGACCTGGGCACCGCTAAGTTCATCCTTGGCATCCAGATTCACCAGCGCTCCGACGGGTCCCTCTTCCTCTCGCAACGTGCGTACCTCGAAGACGTCCTCCTTCGCCTCGATCCCAACGGCCGCCGCACCGCACCGACGCCCATGGTCCCCAACCAGCAACTCGTCCCCGCCCCCGATGACCACGTCCCCACTCCTGACTTCCGCCGTCGGAACCTTCACCGTCGGTACCTCCAAGCCGTGGGCTCCCTCATGTACGCCATGCTCGGGACTCGCGTCGATCTCGCCCACGTTGTCGGTGTCCTCGGTCGTCACGCTGCCCAGCCGGGCAACACGCACTGGGCCGCTGTGCTACGCACTCTGCAGTACATCCGCGGTACCCTCGACTACGGCCTTGAGTACACGCCGGACTCGTCGCCCCTCCACGGCTTCGAGGCCTACTCGGACTCAGACTGGGGTGCCTGCCCGACGACATCACGGTCAACCATGGGCTACGTCTTCCTCCTCGCCAACGGCACCGTCTCCTGGTCGTCCAAACTGCAGCCTCGGGTGACTGCGTCCTCGACAGAAGCCAAGTACCTCGGGCTGTCGCATGCGTGCAAGGAGAGCGTCTACCTCACGCAGCTCCTCGGTGAGCTCGGGTTCCCCGCTGAAGGCGCTGCAGTCCTCTACGGCAACAACCAGGGCGCCACCGCGACGCTTTCGGGGTTTGCCCGCTTCGAGCGAGGGGGGGTGTTGCTGCCAAGAGGCAGTATTGCTGGATGTCCCAGTGGTCTGCCCCTCCGGTCGATTCTTTTTGGCCCGCGGTTCGACCCCGAGCTCGGTCCTTTTTGTCCCTCGTGCCTGCTCGCTCTCTCTTGCTCTCCAGCGTTTCACTCCCCTCCGCTGGAGAGCAAGTCCGTTCCTCTGTTTCGTTCTAGCTCTCTAGATCTGCCAATCTAACCAGCGTTTCACTCCCCTCCGCTGGAAAGCAGAGGGCGACATCTCTTGCTCTCCGGTGTTTCACTCCCCTCCGCTGGAGAGCACGTCCGTCCCTCTGTTTTCATTCTGGCTCTCTAGATCCGCCAATCTAACTAGCGTTTCACTCCCCTCCGCTGGAGAGCAGAGGGCGACACCCTGCCTGCCCGCGGTCTCCCATCCAGCGGGACTGCAGGACTGTCTGGAACATCTGTTGAAATGACACACTGGTTCACTCTCGCTGCACGGCTTGAAATATGTCCACTCGGCCGGCATTGTCCATCACAATTTAATGCCCTTCAACAAGAACTGCAACCTTGAGAACTGCGACTTTGTACTTGTCTGTCTTGCCCAACCGCAAATGACCGGTAACCTCTCCAAGGAGGCACTACCATTCACACAAGATTATGCATACATGGCAGAAGTACAATATGGCAGGTGAGTTTGGCTATTTGCTTGCCCACTTTTGTTGGGTTGGCATGGTGGAACGGCTTCTCACTGCCTATGCACCCAGTGGAGCAAGTTGCATGTGATCACTGACACCCACTCGTCCTTGCACAGACGTCATCTGGTTGGCAGGGTGCATCTTTGCTGAGATGATTAAGTGCTGGCCACTCTTCCCTGGCAAAGACCACGTGAACCAGTTCTCAGTCATCACTGAACTCTTCCAGCACTCCTCTTTTGTTAACCCTGCCAGCTGGAAGGTGCTGTAGACACATGCCTGAAGCTTCTCCTGCCCCTGCCACTCAACTGCATCCTTGAGCTACCCCTGCAAATTACGGGCAAGCCTGTCAAGCGAGTGCGCTGTGCGGTTGGCCTGGACAAGTTTTCCCTAACTTCCCTCACTTGTCTTGCCATCTGACTCCGCACTCACAACCCCCTCTACCTGCCTGAGTGTGCGCGCTTTCTATAGCAACACAGGAGTTACCTTTGCCATCTCCGAATCAACCTCCATATCTCTGCCAGATCGAGGAGTAGGTCTCAAGCCTTTGCAGAAAAAAGCTGCAAAGCAATGCTTGCAAGCCTCGAACCTTGTGAGAAAAAGGCAGGCCAGCCAACTCATGCCACGCCCTGTCGCTCCTTGCCTTTCGCCTTTCAAGACTTACTACCTGTCAGACACTTGTTCTCCAGACCCGCATTCTGGAGGCTTCATCAGCCCTGCCAGACAATGCGCTTTCTCTTGCAACAAGCTAGATCTCTTTTTGTCTGTACATGCACTACTGCCAATGGAGCACATATAAACAGTCAATGCTCTGTAGTCAAGCAGTGCCTCGATGGTGTAGTTGGCTATCACGTGGGTCTCATACGGAAAGGGTCACAGGACTCAGGAACATGAGGGCGCTTTGCGCTTGCAATCCCGAGGTCGAGAGTTCGATCCTCTCTCGGGGCATACCTTTTTGCTTGTTGTCAGCCGCTATATAATTCAGCCTCCTCGTTTCTCTGCGCTCGCTAGAGTGAGTTCATTTTGCTGGATGGTAGTCGGCTGGAGCCCTCTTCATGCTATCAACTTGCTCAACAGTTCATGTGTCTGTCTGTCCGCACTTTGCCTCCTTCGCCAATGACCCTCCTCAACGCTTCAACCCCCTCTTGCCGGCTTCCCGTGGCTCCCTCCGTATATGACTGCTTCAGGTCCACGAGCACCCAGTCTTCCCCTCCATTCCGGCCTGACTTCCTGTCATTCTCTCTCCCCAGTCGTAACACGTAAGCTGAGGGCAGACTCGCATGCATGTATGTACTTTTCCAAGCAAAGATCTACTCGAGCCAAGCTAAACTTTCTCCCTCCTGGCAGAGACAGCCTGCAGAAGCGAGGGAACACGGTCAGCCAGCGGGAAGACGAACAAGCGGAAGGAAACGCACATCGTTGAGGTCGCGGAGCATCTTCTTGGTCGTCTCCCAGTCAACACACGCATCCGTGATGCTGACCCCACGCTTCAAGCCCTGACGACCGTTCGGCGCCTTCTGAGCGCCCTCGTTGAGGTTCGACTCAACCATGATGCCGCAGATGCCCTTCTCTCCGGCACGCATCTGCTCGCAGACGTCGGCGATGACCTTCAGACCATGGCACAGCGTCAGTTACGCCCGTGTGCGAGGGGAAGAAACAAGCCAGAACGCACCTTTGGCTGGTTGCGGTGGTCCTTCTGCGAGTTGGCGTGCTGCGAGCCAGGGCAACGGCGGGAGCGACGCTCAGCATGCAAGCAGACACACGGAAGGAAGCGCGGACGCACCGACGCATCGACCATGACGGCTGGGAGGAACGGCAACTCGGGCTTGGAAATTTTGCGGACTTGCTCGACGGCGCTCTTGACGCTCGCCGAGTCGTAGTTGGTGCCGCGGGAGCCGCCACGGAGGATAACGTGGACGTCGCGGTTGCCTGGAGAGATGGGACGACGACAGTGTCAGCGAAGGTTGCGAAGAAGGATAGGGAAATGCTCGAGATGCACCGGCCGTGCGGACGATGGCGGCGAGGCCGGACTCGGTGACACCGAGGAACGAGTGAGGGTGAGCCGCTGATAGCATGGCGTCAACGGCAACGCCGAGCGAGCCGTCGGTGCCATTCTTGAAGCCTGAGAGCGGGAGAAGCGGGTCAGCTTCAAGTCCGCTCGAATGCAGCAAACCGATAGGACAGACCGATGGGGAACGAGGCGCCCGAAGCGAGCTCGCGGTGAAGTTGCGACTCTGTGGAGGTAAGAGGAAGGTCAGCAGACACAAGAAAGAATAATGGCTCGAGTCATGGAACGCACCGGTTGTGCGAGCGCCGATAGCGCCCCACGAGATAACGTCGGCGAGGTACTGCAGCTCGAGAGAGCGTCAGCGACGGTCGCTCGAGCGTAACGAAAGTCCGGAGACAACGCACCTGTGGCGAGATGGTGTCGAGAAGCTCGCAGGCAACGGGAACGCCGCTGTCAGTGAGCTCGGCGAGGAGCGTGCGAGCTATCCGGAGGCCCTTGTTGATCTGGTAGGTGCCGTTGATCTCCGGGTCGTTGATGAGGCCCTTCCAGCCGACGGTGGTGCGAGGCTGCGGGACGAGGAAGGCAAAGTCAGCTGTCGCACGAGCGGGTCGGACGGCGCCTCCCGCAACGCACCTTCTCGAAGTAGGCGCGCATCAGAACGACGAGGTTGGACAAGCTCTTGGCCTCCTCCTTGAGCAGCGCAGCGTACTCCCTGGCCTCGTCGACATCGTGGATCGAGCAAGGTCCGACGACGACGACGAGCTTGTCGATCTCGCCGCGGAGGACGGCGGCGACCTGTGCGCGCGACTTGGCGATGGTGCGCTTCGAGGCGTCGGAGAGCGGGACTTCGGACTTGAGGAGGGCGGGCTGGATGAGGGGCTCGATCTGTCGGCGCGCGAGCGTCCGGAGTCAGCACAGTGATCCACCCCTTCTGTCCAGCCTGACAGATCTGCTCCTCTTCCGGCCCTAGCCGAAGGAGGTACGCACCGCAGAGATGCGGAGGTTGTCGCCGTAGTCCTCGTACTGGTAGCTGATGTCGCTGAGAACGCTTTGGGTCTCCATGTCTGCTTGTCCGTCGATGAGGAGGCCGGAGAGGGCGGAGAGGGTCGCCTGCAAGTTCGACATGGTTGGCGGGATTCGTCGAAGGAAGAGAGGGGATGCGCGGAGGAAGAGGGGGTCGGGCGCAAGTGGGTAGTACGGCGGAAGAGTCAGCGCTGGTTCGGTGCGGTGGCGTCCTGAGCGCTCCACAAGGGTCTCTGACCACGCTGTCAGCCTCCCACCACCCTTCACGCGCTGGCATCGCCGCCGCTGGTCGTCCGGGATCCGGAGAGCGAGCGCCAAAGAGAACGGGTGGGGCAGCGAGTGCAGTGCACGGACGCACGGGTGCTCTTGGGTCGCTCTAGAAAGTGTCTAGTGGGTGTCTAAGCTGTTCGTTCGGCAGCAAGAGAGCGAGTGCCAAGTGCGAGCGCGAGTAAAGTCAAAAGGCGACTTTGCGAAAGCGGGTGAAAAGCGCGCGTCTCTCCGGGAGAGCTGCGGGTGGCTGGACAAATCGTGTGAGACTGTGCGAGTCCGAGTGCAGGTGACCCGCTTGCGCCTGGACGGGTGCGTCGTGGTCGACACCGCCTAGCATCAGCCGGCTGACCTCTCATCCAACTCCTCACTCTCGCCAACTCGCCCGCTTAGCCCGCTCCCGCTTGACCTGGGTACTCACGCTCACACGCTCACCTCACCGACCATGGCACCGTTCGCCATCTCGCTCAAACACGCGGGCAAGACGTACGACCTCGAGGACTTTGATCCGTCGAACCCCGCCACCGTTTTCAAGGAGCAGGTCTACCAGCTCACCGGCGTGCCCACTGACAAGCTCAAGATTCCGGTCAAGGGTGGCATGCTCAAGGACGACGCCGACCTGAACAAGCTGGGCTTCAAGCCGGTTCGTCCACCTCCCGCTCATACTCGTCGACTACCACACGCTGACGCGGTTTTCTGCCCGCCGACAGAGTCAGACCGTCATGGTGAGCCAGTTGTGTCTCGCGAGCGCCTCCAGTCGTGCTGACCTGGCGACGGTCTTCGCACGCAGGTTATCGGGCCCGCAGGACCGATCCCTCAGGCGCCGAGCAAGCCGATCGTGTTCATGGAGGACATGACAGACGTCGAGCTGGCGCAGTCGGTGCGTCCTGAAGGGCCGGAGAGAGTGACGAAGCGGAGCTGACTCCTTCTCGTCCCCCTCGAGCAGGCTAAGTACCCCGTCGGCCTCCAGAACCTCGGTAAGCTTCGGTCTCCTATAATTCGCGTCTCTCTGGATAAGCTGACGTGACTTCCGCGCTCCTAGGCAACACCTGCTACATGAACTCGACGGTCCAGGTCTTGCGAGCGATTCCGGAGCTTCAGTCGGCTCTTGACCAGTGCGTAATCGTCCTACGAATCTTCAAGAACATCGACTGACCATGCCATTGCTACAGATCCCAGCTCGGCGCCAGCCAGCCCGACGCACAGCTAACCCGCTCACTTCGCGATCTCTACCAGTCGATGGGCCGAACGACCGAAGGATTCCCTCCTCTCGCATTCCTCAGCGTACGCTCTCATCCGCTGCTCGAGCCACACAACGTCTGGCTGACCTACGGACCTCCCGCAAAGATGCTTCGCCAGTTTGCCCCCCAGTTCGCCGAGCAGTCTCGGTCTCAAGGCGGATACGCGCAGCAGGACGCGCAGGAGGCATGGGGAGCGATCGTACAGGCGGCGCGGATGAGTTCGGTCACGACGGAGGACGGCAACTTTGTCGAGCGTATGATGACGGGCGAGTTTGAAAAGACGTGCGTTTGGTTCGCTGTTTGCAGGGTTGGGGCAGCCGCTGACTGATGTGTCGATAGGTTGAAGAGCGCCGAGGCGCCGGACGAGGAGGCGACCGTTTCGAAGGAGCAGTTCCTCGAGGTCAAGTGCAACATCTCGGGCACGACCAACTACATGATGCAGGGCATCTCGGAGGTGCGTCGCACGAGTCTCAGACCCGCTCAAGCACGCGCTAACCTTGTTCGCGGCCCGCAGTCGATGGAGCAGGACGTCGAGAAGAACAGCCCGTCCCTCGGTCGCCAAGCCGTCTACCACGAAACAACCCGCATCTCCCGCCTCCCCTCGTACCTCACTGTGCACATGGTCCGCTTCTACTGGCGCCGCGACATCAACAAGAAGACCAAGATCATGCGCAAGGTCAAGTTCCCGTTCGACCTCGACGTTATCGAGCTCCTGACGGACGACCTCAAGCGCAAGATCTTGCCGGTGAATGAGAAGCTCAAGGACTTTGACAAAGACCGACGAGAGCGCACAAAGGCGCGCCGGAAGATGCGGAAGCAGGCGGAGCAGCACGAGGCGGCGGTCAAGTCGGGCGAGGCAGCGGCGGTTCCGGCGCAGGCGAACCCGACGGACGACCCGCCCGAGCAGATGCTCGTCGATACGCCGGCGAGTACGGCGGGCGAGTTGCCGGATGAGGAGACGAAGCGGCAGGAGGAGCTCGCGACGCTCATGTCGCTAGTTCACCCCGACCTCGAGGCCGACAAGGGTGCGAACGTCAGCGGGCTGTACGAGTTGGCGGGTATCGTGACGCACAAGGGTGCTAGTGCGGACGGCGGTCACTACGTCGGCTGGTGTGCGGCGAACCCGAACGAGGGCAAGGACGGCGAGGCAGCATACGATTTCGACCCGGACAAGCAGGAGTGGTACAAGTTTGACGACGACAAGGTGTCGCTCGTCTCGAAGGATAAGATTCTCGCGCTCGAGGGCGGAGGTGCGTTCCAGATCTCGTTTCCGGCGTTCTCCCCGTCAATGTTGACGCCCTTGCGCGCAGGCGAGGACCACTCGGCGTACATTCTGCTGTACAGGAGCAAATCTCTCGCATGAGCATTGGTAGAACTCGCGATCGCTCGAAAACTAATGCACGTACGGCCATTTGAGCCCGAACATCGATTGACTTATAGCCCGAGTGTCGAGAGTCCCTCCTCGTCGACTTTCTTCTCGCTTGTGGATGAAGCCGCGTCGTGCGAGCCGACCTCGACGACAAGCTCGTCGTCCGTATCTGCGAGGTACGCAACTCGTCAGCTTGTCTCGGTGAACTTTCCGCCTCGAGCTCGACATACGGTCTTTAAGGCGGAAGAGGAGAACCGGAACGCAGAAGACGAGCCCAGCGACGCAGACGGCCCACGTCGCTGCCAACTCGCTCATGTACGCTGTTTCCGCCGAGTCCATCGCGAACGCTCCCGCTGCACCCGCCGACTGAATGGCTTTGTAAACGCCGACGAGACGAGCGAGCGAAGCTGGCTGATTGAAGATCGCGCCCATGAGCCAGTCTGCGAGAGTGGAGGATCAGCTCGATATGCTTCTCCGCGCCCGTCAATCACGACGCACAGGCGTAGTTCTGCGTGATGGCGTCGAGGATGCCCATGAAAACGTAGAGGGCCGCTCGACCGCCGTAGCCTGAGTCGTGAAGGTCGATTCGAGGAATCGACGCGCCGTCTGGCGTCCGGTAGTAATCCCTGTGAAAGAATACTCGTCAGCAACGATCTACGACTCTCGAAGAATATACCACGCACTTCTGATAGTAGTATCCTGAACCCCAGACCGCGCAATGGAAAGCCAGCAAGACCACGAGCGCGACCCGCGCACGCAACTTCCGGCGGAAGCGCTTTAGATCGATCAGGATGCCAAAGATGCCAGCACCGACCATCTGACAAGACCAGAACAGGAACGAGTTGAGCGAGCGAGTGCGGAGCGTGAAGAGCGCGCCGTTGAAGCTGTTCTGCTGCCAGGTATAGCCGAAGCTGGAGGGCGAACAGGTCAGCCGCGGTGTAAGAATGAGTCGGATGACTTTCCGATACACACTTCGAGGAGAAGAAGAGCGGAAGGAGGAAGATGAGGATGACCTCCTTGCGCATCAACTGCCACATGCCGACAACCTCTTTCTTCCAGGCTGACAGAACAAGAAACGTCAGAAGTAGATGCTGAGTAGCTGGAGCAGAAGAACTCACTCGGGTGAACCGGTGGAATGACTCGCGTGCCGTCCGACCGCACCATCGTAGCTGGGTCGACCTGCAGAGCTGCGTGAGCGGAAGACGTCGGCGCAATTGGGAGTGCTGACACGCACCAATAAGAGCGGCAAGAAGGAGCCGCAAGCGGCGATGACGAGAAAGACGATGTAGACCGAATTACCGACCGTGTTGCTCGTCGACTTCCAGGTCAACCCGACCTCGATGGCCGAACCAAGCGCTCCGCCAAGGTTGAAGACTGCAAATTTCATGTTCAGAGCGCAGCGTGGTTTCCAGGGCGACGGGCACGCACCGATCCAGAAAAGGGCGATGAGGCGACCTTTCGTCTGCTCGGTCCCGTATGCAAGCATGAGCGAGCCCTGAGCCGTCCACAGCAGACCGGCACAGACGCCGAGTAGTGCTCCAGCCGCAACGACGAAGCCACGGTTCCCATTGATGTTGTACGAGAGGAGGGATCCCATGTAGACTGGAGGAAGGAGCGTCAGGAGGGCGTGAGGCCAGATACAAAGCAACCGGGACTCACGAGCGTAACCCGAAGCTCCGATGGAGAAAGCGACTCGTGCGCCGATGCGGTTGATAATGCTGCCGGAAGCGAAGCCTACGACGGCGAAGCAGGCGTACAGAGCTGGAATCCGTAGCGCAAGGTCAGCATCTGGCAATCTGAGGTTTAGGAAACACCTGGACTCACCGACGTTTGCATCGTTGGCAGTCTTCGGGTTGACCTGCCCTCCTCCGCCTGCGAAGGTTATGCGAAAGGGCACGCGAGGCATGTTAGCGACCACTTCGTTACCCTCTCCACGTCACGGCCGCGTCGCTGGGGTAGCATCGCACTCACCTACGCCCGAGTTCGCGTTGAAGATGCCCGGGGTACAGAAGCAAATAGCGGAAATGAGGAATACCTGGACGACGGGCGAGGCGTACAATCGCTGCAGGCGCGAGCGGTGCGGCAGCGGCGGTAGCTCTTCCGCAGTCTTGGCGTCGAGATCGCTCATGACTACAGGGTCAACAGTGTTGAGCGGTAGCAGAACGGGCAGCGCATGAAGCAGAGGATGGAGGAGGCCGTATCGGAAACGGGAGGACTCTGGTTGTGGGGGGGAGGATGGACGCTAGCGCAGGCAACCGCGCGGTCGTGTGAGCATGCTGACCGGGAGCAGCTGGAGCCGGATCTGCTCGTCCGCGCTGCGCTTCGAGCCGGGTACAGTACCACATAGGCGTTCTGGTGGAAGGAGACCCGCTTCCTGCTCTCGGGACGCGGCCTTTCCTCGTCCACACCGCTCAACTCGCGCGGGGCCTCTGTGCTTGCCTCTCACAAGCGTTCCGATAGGGTACAATCGCACGAACTGCCCGCCGAGGAGCCCTGCGACGCCGCCCACCTCGCCTCTCGCCTTTCTCTCAACTTCATCAGTCGGCCAGCGACGAGTCGTCCCCAACTTGCAGATTTAAGGCCGGACAGCTACACGGGTGCGCATGCGGACTTGAATGCCTACAGCAGGTTTCGGTCGCCCAGCGGGGCCCCAGATGAGGGCGACGAACGGCAGCTTACCCCCCCCCCCCCCCGACTTTCCCTCACTCACTCGCAGAATGCCCTCAGCACGACTTCCCGAGTGGTTCTTGTGCGTCGATGCCGGCGGAACAGCCGTCAAGTGTGTCATCCGGTCGTCGACAGGCTTGACCAGTTCTGCTTTGGGCGGACCTTGCAATGTGTGCGTCCCTCAGCCACATTTCCTGGAGCCAAGAGACTGAACTTGCGCGTTTCAGCAAGAGCGTAGGCCCTCGTCAAGCGATGCGGACGATTCTACGCGCGACTCAGGACGCACTCTCTAGACTTACCCTACTCGACTTCCCTTTCAACCCGGACTCGGTCGACGAGCCTCCGCCTTTACCCGCTCGCTTTTTCAGTCGAGTGTGGCTCGGCTTGGCCGGAGTCCTCTACCCAAGCGACGTGACGGAATTTGCGCCTCTCGCTCGCGACGCTTTCGGATTTGAGGAGGGCGAGGACGCGCTCAAGATCACGAATGGTGAGTTGCTCGGGCTAGAGACGGTGATCAGACATCTGAACAACGCTTTTAGACGGCCATCTCCTTGCCGCACCCTGCTTGACGATGCCGCACCTCGACTCGACAATTGCGACAGTCGCTGGCACAGGCAGCTGCAATCTCGGTGCGTACTTCCCATCATCTCGATCACGTTGTATATTCAGTCCTGCTCCTGTAGCGTTCCGACGGCATGGCTCAGAGCTTGACTTCATCGGTCAAAGCGGAGGTTGGGGTTTCCTGTGAGTCCACTCCCATTCCCTGGCTTCGGCCGAAGCTGACCGTTCTGCAACGCAGACTCGGCGACGAAGGTTCTGCCTTCGCCGTCTCACGGATAGCCATGACTCGCCTACTGAGCGACTACGACTCCCGGACGACCGCTGCCCTCCGCAACCCGCACGCGTCGCCTTCGGCTCCACTCTCTCTCTTCTCGGACCTCCTCCACCACTTCGACGTCCCTGATGCTGCCACCCTAATCGATAAGACCTACCGCGACCATTCAGACGGAGTAGGCGGATTCCTCGCTGGCGATTCGAACCGCAAACTCTGGATTGCCAGCGGCGCGCGAGTCGTCTTTCGATACGCCTTCGAGGAGGTCGACGCCAAGGATGGGGCGAGTCGCGAGATTGCACTCGCAATCGTGCGGGAAGCGGTCGCGCCGCTCGTCTCCTCGATACTGCAGCTTGTTGTCGACAAGGGCGTCGTCAACCCGAGCAGGGCACTGTTGTCGCTCGGAGGGGGGATGTGGAAGGCTGAGGGTTATCGCAACTTGCTGCTGTGCGGCTTGAAAGAGCGAGGAGTCGAGTTCGCGGAGGTCAAGGTCGTCGAGAGTGCGGCAGAGGAGGGTGCCAAAGCGCTGTGCGCTCAGGCTCAGAACTGAGTAGTCTCGTCCGAATAGACACTGCATCATCACATGTTGCACAATCGCACCGGTCCTCGAATGTCCGGCGAGGGGCGGATCAAGGGGAACAAGATGCCAAGTATTGCATGGTAAAGGGAACAACAACAGGCGTTCTGTACTTGAGCTAGCCATCCGCCTTCGCCACTGAATCTTCAATCGCATCACCCGCAACATCGGCCGCGGCTGCCGCTCCTCCCTCCGCAACACCCGGCTTGATGTCCTCCATCTTGACGAGCGTCACCTTGAACCTGCTGACTGTCGCTGCGTTCGACGTTGCGGTGATCGGCACAAAGAGGGACTCGGCAGGATAATCGACCGTTACCTCGGGCAAGTCGAGGCAGGGCGAGGAGGAAGTCCGAAGCTGTTCCAGGTCGGCTTTGAGCAGTTTCCAGATCTTGACTTTGTCGACAAGCTGCGGACATCACACAATGGAACGAGTCAGCGCGCCCGATGAGAGCACAAAGCAGGACGAACTCGCACCTGATACTCGACGACCCGTGCAGACGTCGACGGCAGGCACCAAATGAGCGTCTTCTGCCGCGCGTCCTCCGTCCCGTCGTCTTCTGGCTTGATGTCGGACGGGTAAGAGATCGTGGCAGCTTGCAAGCCGATCTTGACCTTCGGCATAGCCTTGCGCAGGCCTTTGCTGGAACTGGAGGAGAGCGAAGAGGTGGCGGTCGCTGCTTCGAGCTTGGGCAGGTTGTGCAGGTAGCGCATGACGACGTCGCAGATCTTGATGCCGACGAAAGCCAGAACCCTAGACGTAAGGTGCGGCGAGATTAGCAGACTCTCGACCGCGAAGAAAGTGATTGCCAGACGAACCTCGGTTTACATCGGACGACCTTCTGCAGCAGAAACGGCACGCGTTCCTTCATCTCGTCGTTGGAGATTTCGCTCATCTGTCGGGCGGTCGTTCAGCCTCTTGCATATGTGCCGGCATGAACGAAAAGGTCACGCACCTCTGCCGACGGTCTCTGCACCAAATTCGTCGAGCCGATGCCGTAATTTGGAAGAAGCGGACCTTCTGACGGATGTAAGCGACGCTCGGTCAGGCCGGACTCGCTTAGGCAGCTCCAGAAGTGGTTCGTCGGGTTGGCGTCTACCCAAAGATGCAGCAAATGCAGTCAGCCGGCAAAGAGAGAACAGCTCGATACAAGAGACGCACAGTGAAATCCCGATTGTGCACTCTTAACGCCGGGATTGATGCCGCAAAGCAAGAGATCCAACCCGTCCTTGAGGTAATCCTGCAGAGGATTGTCGCCGAGGTCCGCGTACTGTGAGGGATCTGCGTATGGCCTCGCGGGCTTCTTCTTCTTCTTGCACGGTGACGGGCCATCTACCGAAGCAGCATCCGCATCTTCACCCTCGCGCTTGAAATGGGCACTCGTTCCGTCTGGGCGAGGAGGAGTCCCGGTTGACTGGCGGCAGGAGCGAGCGACTGGCTTGTGCAGCGTGCGCTTCATTGGCTCATCTCTGGTCTGCTGCGTCGCGGGAGTGGGATGTCGAGAAGTGGGGGAGACGAGGCGAAAGCGGTCGAGATGGGCGGCAAAGGCTGGCAATGGCGCAACTGGCAAATCGGGCGAGCTGTCTGCATCCTCTGCGCTCATTCTGGCAGCATCTCAGCGGGAGTCAGCGGGAGTGAGCGAGGTGGAGAGCGTAAAGCAGAAATCGCTTCATCAGTACCGACATCAGTCGTCTTTCGACATCGAGAATGCTGGCCACCGCTGTTGCACGGCAGGCGACGGCGCCAGGCTCGCGAGAAGCCTACGACAAGGCATTGCTGTACGCGACAGACCTTGTTCGCCGGGCAGACCACGAGTCGATCTATGCGTCCTACTTCTACCCTTCGACCACCCGTCCAGCGTACCTCGCCCTTCGTGCGCTCAATGTCGAGTTGGCAGGACTTCCAGATCAGGTGTCGAATCAACTCGTCGGGCGTATGCGCTTTCAGTGGTGGAAGGACGCCCTCAAGGGTCTCTACGAGGTGAGATCATCCCCTCGCGCGCGGCTTGCACTGTTTTGCCGGGCCCTTGCGGACTGCTAAAGCGTCTGGAAGCTCTTAGGGTGGATACCTGACCCCACCTTGACCGACTACAGGACCGACCACCGCCTCACCCCCTCCTCAACCTTCTCTCCCAGCTCTCTCAGCGACCTTTCCTGTCGTCCTACCACTTCACCCGCTTAGTCTCTACTCGCGAAGCCAACTTCCTCAACCCGACCTTCCACTCGCTCCAGGATCTCGCCGACTACAGCGCCGGCACACAGGCTTCGCTTCTCTACCTCCTGCTCCAGGCGACGGCCGCAGGTTCGGCTCCTCCCGCTACCCAAGGCTTCTCGACTGGAGCAAGTCTCCCGCATGCAAAACCGTTCCAGCACACCGGCGCCGAGCACGAGCATGATGCTGGCACTGCCCAGAGCGGACAAGCGCCTAAGGAAGCCGACGACTTGACACTGGATCATGCCGCAAGTCACCTCGCAGTCGCCATCACCATCGCCACGCTCCTTCGCTCGATCCCTCATCATGCTGCGAAGCGGACAAACGTGATTCCGCTGGAAGTAGGTGAGTAGGCACCTCTTTCTTCCGACCTGGTCGTTTCACGCTTGACACCTCTCGAACGATATTCAGCTGCTCGGCATAATCTGCGCGAAGAGGCGCTCTTCCGCTCAGGACCAGAAGCCGCAGGGCTCCAGGACGCCGTGGCGCAACTCGCCGGGATTGCAGAGGCGGAGTTGCGTACAGCAAGGGAGTGCTTCGAGGGGACGAAGGGCGTACCAGCACGCGCTGTGCCTGTTTTCCTATCAGCAGTGAGGCACTGTCTAATCTCTGCATCTGTTCGCGACGTGCTCAAAGTTCGCTTCAACAGACTCCCGCTCGCTCCTACCTCGCTCGTCTCGCCTCTCCGGAGATCGACTACAATCCGTTCGACGCGTCGCTCCACAAGCGGTACTGGAAGTTGCCGTTCCAGGTATGGGGTGACGCGCGCAACAGGCGATTCTGAGGTTACGACGCAGAACTGGCTTGACCACTTGTGCGGACCACTCTGCCGTCGAAGCGGAACCGAGAGATGCAGGGAGAGGTTGCAAGTTGCAGATAGGTCAATGCGTGCGAGTCGAAAGTATGCGGATAGTGGAAGCGAGAGGAAATGCGAAGACGGGTATTCGACGAGCGGGCAGGGCTGGGCGACAAAGCAGCGAGATATGCTAGAGTTCTTCAAACACAGATCCGATACCGCTCCACCGTTCGTTCGCCGCGTCTCCACCGCTCAGCCACACTGCTGCCGACCGATAGCCGGCCCAAGCCACCCATCTCCCGGCCCGCGAGTCTGCGAGAAATGCGAGATGTACAACAACGACGATCTCTCTTGTGGGTGCGATAGATTTCGATGGCGGGAGAATACGACGCTCAGGCGTCTTGGGGAACTGGGGAGGACGAGGAGACGGTTGACGAGCTCGACCGCCGACGCTCCTTTTGCCGCGCTCGCTCCTCAGCCTTCGAACTGCGAGGAGCGCGAGGCGAGCTTGGGATGGGCGGGACGTTGTCGTGCTTGACATCGCTCATGCGAATTGTGGCGATGCCGTTGACGAGAGGTGACACAGGCGAAGCCGTCTCAGTGGCGCCGACGGTCGCGCCCGGGGACGATGCATCCATCACGTCGGTCGCGTTCTCGGTCGACGAGTGCGGCAGAGAAGCCCACATATCTGCTGCCGCCGTGATGGGCGAGGCAGGACGAGGGGTCATCTCGTTGTCGGGGGGCGCAGGCGACGTTTCGAGGGGACGTGACGTCGAACGACTGCGAGACGGCCGGTTAGGCGAAGCAAAATCGACAGGCGGCGCGAGTGGGACTTTGGCGGGGGTCGGCGGCTGAGTCATGAGGACTGGAATCGACCGAGGGGCTTGTGAAGGTATATTCTCCGTGTTCGCGGCTGTTGTCTGCAGCGCCGAAGGCGCAGCGGATGGAGTAGGTCCAAGGAAGGCGACTTCGCGCTCGTCCTGATTCTGCTCAGCGGACAATCTCCTCTCGCCATCCGCATCGCCGACGACAGGCCTTTTCCGGAACTCGTCGTCCGAGTCATCCGCCCAGTCGATGTCGTCCGTGTCTTCCGCCTTGGGCAGGGTCACCTCGATGGCGCCAAAGAGGAGAGTCTCGCGGCCGTCGGGTCCCATGCGAACGTGCGGGACGCTCCTGCCTCTCGATCGTCCAGACCGCCCCTCGCTCAGCGTCCTGTCGCTTGGCGGTCGCCGCTCCCGACCCCGCTCATCGGCCTCTGTCGCATCGCCGATGTCCGCAAACTCGGCGGCGGACTCGCCGTCTTCGTCTTCGGCCGTACTGCTCAGACTTTGCCGAGGCCCACCCCGACTCGGACCGCCTCCAGGCCCATGCGTGCGGTTGCCAACGCGCATCGGATCGCTGATGCCGTAAGGCGTCGAGCCCCATCCACCCGCGCCTGCCAGGTACGCCGCACTCCCCCCGCTCGCGTGGTAGTGGGCGTACGATGGCAGCGGCAAGAGCTCGGGAAAGTTGCCGAACGTGATGCTGTTCGCCAGCGCGATCGCCTCGCGGTCTTCCTCGGGGAAGATCGGTGCTGGAGGCGCAGGCGCGGCGGGACTGGCGGCCTTGCCGTTGACGCCAAGCGGATACGCGGCAGGTGCTACACTCGGGCTCGTGTACGCAGACGACGCAGCCGAGGTTGAGGTCGAGGTCGATGCGAGAGGATAAGGAACGGGAGCGGAGGCGTACGGATTCGTGTAGGCGTGATGGGCGGTGTGCGGGTTTCGGGGGACGGAAGCGGCGAGGCGAGGACCGATGTGAGCGTAGCTGCCGCTTGCCGCAGCCGAAGCGGCCGACGCTCCGTACCGGTACTGCGACGACCTGCCACCGTAAGCCGAGTAGTGGCTCGTCGGGTGCCCGGCGAAGTAGGCGGACTGGGCGGCGAGTTCCGGACTGGAAGGCGCAGTGAGCGAGACCGGACCTCGTGCGTTCGTTGTCGCGCTCGTAACGGGAGGCGACGAGGCTGTTGGCCCGCAGGCGTCGCTCATCGAGGAGGACGGCGGGTTCTGGAAGAACCGGTGCAAGTCATAAGAACCTCCTCCTCCTGCCCCGCTCACCGATGGCGTTCTCAGCTTGGCTCGCTCGCCTCCAACCTCTGCTCCGTTCTTCAAGCCGCCATCCCAAGACGCCCTCCTCTCGTGCCCGCCGAACGGGCTTCCGCCTGCTTCCGAAGGCGGCGGCGAACCTGCAACAGTCGGCGGAGTCGACATGTGCTGCGGAGCGAGGCGCCCGGTGTTGCTGCCGTAAGGGTAGACGAGGGGGTGGTGGTGGGCGTGCGGATGTCGAAGAGCTGCGCCGGCCAGGGCATAGATGCTTGTCGGGTGAGGGTACATGCCGGATGCACCCGTGCCCGTCGACGGCTCGAACGCGTCTCCCAGCACCAGATGAGGAGCATCGTCGCCGTTCTCGCTCGCCGGACCTGCCGACACGATCGCTTCTCCCGCGGCCGACTCGCCGCTGACCGCCAATCCCGCAATGGCACGACCAAGCTGCGGTGGCTGCTGCACCGCGCCTGCCGTTGTTCCATTCATCGACACTGCCCAGAGCGGGTGATCCCTCGACATCGACGCCTGCGCAAGCGGAGGCGGCTGGTGATGCAAGCCGGCACCGTACAGGGTCGGAGCCATTCGAGGAGAAGGTGCCGATCGTCTTCGCGGACTCTTCTGCTGAGGGTGAGCGTGCGAGCCGTAGTGTGGGGACTGGTGATGCAGAGGGGCGTGAAGGCGGGCGTAGGGATCGTCGGAGGGGTGGATAAGCAGATAATCTTCACGCTCTTCGCAGAGGGAGTTGATGACCGCGCCGATTCCTTCGGATGATCGAGAAGGAGTCGTGAGAATGCGGAAGGCGCGCATAAACTCGCCACGGATCTGTCGCAGGAGCAATGTCAGTTCCAGGACAGGAGGCGGGCGCTTCGAGGCGAGACGCACGGTGTACAGCCCATCTTTCGTCACTGTTCGTGCGACGTTGTAATCTAGTTGGAAGGGATCCTGCAGATCGATGAGAGTCAGTTTCCGCCGCCGCACTCAAGCCCGCTTGGCACACCTCTATGCAGAGCTTGTGCTGATCTCGCACCGTCCCCTCGGGATCCGTCTCGATGTCGATATGCCAGCCCTTCGTCGTCTTCTGCATCGTCCCCGCCTCGCTCCGAATGCTGACGACCAAGCCGGCGTAGTTGAACTCCTTCGAGAAGTACCGGAAGAAGTCGATCAGGAGCTCGCCCACCGAGTCGACGTTTGTCGTCTGGAAAACGGACGGAAGAGCTTCGACGTCGTCAAAGAAGGAGATGTCGTGGCCCTCGTAGGTGAGCTCGTCGAGGTTGGCGGATTCCGGGAGAGGTAGCCGTTGTAAGTTGCTGCGGAAGGCGAGCAAGGTCAGTGGCGAGCTATGCGGTACGAGAAACGAGCACGCACGGAAGTATCGGCGGCTGCTTGACGTGCGCGAGGAAGTGGATGACGAGCAAGACGTAGCCGTACGAGCTGAGCGTCCCTCGATACGGGTTGTTGACTTTTCGCCGTTTCGTCCAGACCTTGACTGCGAATTGAGAGACCAAAGACTCGTCAGCATCTTTTGGACGATGGCAGGACGAGCTAGCTCCTCAGACTTACGGAACAGCACCAATGTCCGTAATCGCGCGTCCACCATCGCGTAAGTCAAGAGCAGCCGGGTGTTTTCCAACGCCAGCCGGTTCTCAAACCCGATATCACACGCCATGCCAGCCGGAACGCTCGCAGTCGGCGGCATTGTGAGCTTGATGATCGGTATTCGTGCGCGAGGGAGCGTCTTGACGTAGAAGTTGGTCTCTGTTTGGGTCGACGGCGTTAGCGAGGGCACCTCCGACACCTAAGAAGCTCGCCGCACCCTGCTCAATCAGCCGGCCCAACAGCTCGACCAGCTCGGAGGGCGATCGCACTGGCGCATCCTTGGCGAGGAAGCAACATAGGTCCATATCTGCGCCGAGGATGGGTCAGCTTGACTCCACATCGCCTCAATGACCCTACGCAAGCTCGACGCACCCGAGTTCTTGAGCGCAAAGCCGTTCGCCATTGACCTGTGAAAGGGGACCCGGTAGACCTCAAAAGTCAGCCGACCGCTTCGCCCGCTCCAGCTTTACCGGAACGCACCCAAACGGCAACAGCTTGGCTCCAGGCGAGACCTGGTCCGCTAGCTTCTCGAGGTACTGCCGCGCCTGCTCCTTCGCATCGTACTCGTCCTGCTGGGGCACGACCGACGGGACGAATGTCGACTGGAGGTAGTGCGTCAGTTCTGGCGCGTGAGCGTACACTCCAGAGCTCGCTCCGTCCCGCCAGTGCGTCGAGCCTCCGCCGCTGCTACTGCTCCCTGCCATCGCTGTCGCTGCTCCTCCGGCTCCCTGTCCCGCCTGCTGGTGGGCATGCGGGTGCGCAGCGAATGTCGCACTGGTCGAAGGGATGGGTGAAGTCGAAGTCGAGGCTACCGGCGAGCGCGAGGACGAGGGCGAGCGGGTGGTTCTCGAGGGCGATGGGGGTCGAGTCGAGGGTGCGGGATGGAGCGAGGGCGACCGGGGCGGGCGGGAGGCAGACGACTGCCGTGAGCGTGAGCCCGCCATCCTTTTCTCAGCAGCCAGCACGAGCTCAAGCGGCCAGACGAAAGCGCTCGAGCGAAGAGGCAGTTGCCCACCAGCCAGTGCGAGAGTGCCGAGTTGCGCAACTCTACTCTCTCCTCCTTGCGCGCTTACTTTGACCAGTGATAGAGTAGATTGGCGTTGGCGAGAAGCACGCTACAAGAAACGTCACAAATAGGCGAGCATAATCGCCTCCTCCTCGCTCCTGCCTAGGTCTGTCCTCGGCATACGCTCAGCTCGACCGCGACAGGTCGGCGAACGCGCTCTCGATGCAGTTCTTGATCTGGGGAGCGGCGCAAAGAGTCAGTACCGAGCAGCAAGGGGCCTGCCTGCAAAAGGGGGCCGTCGGCGCACCTCGCGATAGCTGACGATGAGGCAGCTCTGCTCATCGCGCGACACCAGCATGATCTTCTCGTCCACGCCGGCGTCGAGCTGTAGAGAGTTTCGGCCGTAAGAAGACAGCACAGAGTGTCAGCTAGCAGATTTTTGAGCCATCGAAGGAGCCCAACCGAACGGACCTTGTTGAGCGCTGTGATGACATGGCTGAGGTCGGTGACAGGCCGGCCCGTCTCGTCGACCTGGTGGAAGACGTAGTCACGGAAGAGCTTGATGAGGTACCGGTCGCCTGTCTCTGCCCACCGCGGGTCGTGGTCGAACCTGTGAGATGGGAAGGCTCGGTGAATGAGCGGCTGGACCGGAAGTAGTCGCCGGCAGCAGGCTAGTCTCGCTAGCCCAGCATAGATTTCAACTCACTCTGGCCGCTCGTTGATGAAGCCAAACTTGGTGAGGAGGCGGACGAGCCTGCCGTTCTCGAGCTCGCGCATGAGCTCGTGCTCGAGCGTGTCCTCGGCGCTGCATGCCGCCATGCAACAACAGTTCGATCAGTCACGCGGGCGCTGACAGGCGAGGGCAGTATGAGCGACACGCACACAAGGCTCGAGTTGAGCTCATCCACAACCCTCGGTCCCATCAACGCCAACACCTCCTCGATCGTTTTCCTCGGTCCAGGCTTGCTCAAGAGGTACAAGACGACGTTCTTGAGGTCGGGTGAGTACATGCGCGAGATGTGGTCGACGCTTTTAGGGAGGTTGTGCACGGCTGAGGTTGAGCCGCAAGCGAGAGCGATGATGAGCTTGCCGAACGAGAGCAGGTCGTCTTGCTGTGAATTCGACCGATGATGCACGGGTCAGCCATACTCAAAAGAAGAACCCGACTCGGACGCACCTGATGCGCCGGGATGTTCTGTCCTCCATCCCAAGTCAAGCAGTCCAATACGCTTCCTCCACCAAGCCTGACGCGGTTCTTCCCCGTGACAAGTACCCGGTTGACGTCGACCGTCCGCATCGCCAAGCCGCTGTTGTGCACGCACTTGAGCGCCGACGCAAGCTGGACGATATAGCTCCACAACACGCGTTCAGGCAGGGCAGTCGAGTTTCCTCCACCTGCAGGCGTTGAAGAAGGCGACGAGCCGGCTTGTCGTGCGAGCGCGCCGCCTGGGCGGAAGGGAGAGGCGTGCGCAGCGTGAGGGCCGTGGTGAACGTGGTGTTGCGCAGGGTGATGGTGGGCAAGAGGTGTCGACCAAGGGTTCGGAGGGAGAGAAGCAAGGGGAGAGAGGTGCGCTTCGTAGAGCGTTTGCGAGCAGGGGTGGAAGTCGTAGACGAAGACGATGGCTGGGCGGAGCAGTGGGTCAGCTAGCGAAAGGCGGAGAAGACGGCGGCACGCACAGTGATCGCCGAACGCGCGAGTCGTGAAGGCTTCTCGTACGCCGACGAGCCCAGGATGCCGCACGCGGGTCCACTTCTCGACCGCCGCAATCGCCGCCTCGTGCTGTAACCGGAAGCCTGCGAGAGCGCACATAATGTCAGCGAAACGTCGTGGCAAGTGAGGCCCAAAAGCTCAAGAGAGCAAGCTTCGTCACCAGCGCAACGCAAGAAGCCAAACGCACCCTCGATCCGCCTGAGCGTGTAACATCGCCCCTCCCCCTCCTTCCAAGCCTTATACACCCAACCCCTATACCCGACCCACCCCACTCCCCCTCCACCGCCCTCACTAGGCGGCCGATCAAGCGGTACCAACCCCGTGTACCCCCCTACCTCCTCGGGCAACTTGAGGTCGACCGAAGGGGTGGTTTGCGTCGCTTCGGATTTCTGGGTGAGCGAGATGTGAAGGGCGGGAGGGAGAAAGAAGGAGGTTGTTGGGGAGTGGGAGCCGGTGCGGGAGGAGAGGTTCGAGGAGAGATGGCGAGGATTGGTCGAGGGAAGTGGGTGGTAGAGGTGGTATTGGAGCTGCAAGTTGACCTCCTCGCCGTATCAGTCTCAAGCTCTGTGGCACCCCGGGAGAGCAGCTGTTTGATACGAAAGCTGCACTCACAGGATGTCGCTGAAAGCCCATCGCCGCCGGATGCATAGCGCCCATCCCGTTGTGATAATACGCCGCCTCGGCTGCGGCCGCAGCTGCCGCATGTCCCAGACCAGGCAATCCAGGAGCTCCGCCGTCTACGCCTGGCGGCGCGAGTGCGTGCGCAAAGTTGTAGGGGTTCGAGGCGGAGGGGTCGGTGCCGGGCATGGGTTGCGTGTAGTCCGGGGCGTTCTGCGGGCATACTCAGTGTCAGTAGAAGCTTTAGAAGGATACGGCGGATCGGCGCACGAGATCCATCGCCTGCTGGTAGTACTCTGACAGCCCCTCTGCGGTCTGCTGGCTCGCCTCCGTCAACGCGTGCCCGTAGCTACTGTCCGCAACCGATCCTGGAGCTGAAGGGGCCTGCTGCTGCCCAGCAGGCGTGAAGAACGGTGCATCCTCCGACAAGGCGGGTCTGCTCGGGGAGAAGAGGGAGGGTCAGTCCATTTCATCGCGGCGAAGTGAGTGTGAAACGTACGTGACGGCCCTCCGCGGGACAAACTCTGCCGCCTTGGCCGCCATCGTGCTCCCTCCAGGCGTCATCGTGCCCGTCGCCCTGGACCCAGCATCGCCCCCTCCTCCCGCCGAGCTGCTCCCGCCCGGTACAAACTCGGCTGCGGATGCCGCTGCGACCGAAAGCGGCGTAGATGGCGCTGCACTGCGCGCGATGCCCATACAAAGGTCAGGCTCGCGGAGACCAGGTCGCCCCTCGCGAAGTGACGCGCGAGGCAGAGATGAACTCGCGAGACGCGCGACTCACGGTGCGGGGCTCGCAGATGGTCGCAGTCCCCCTTGCGCAGCTCTCTGGCCGGGCTGCTTGCCCTCCGAGGCGGTCGCCGCGGGTGGTTGGGCTGGTTTGGCGGTGGGCGAGAGCGAGGGGTGGTTGGCGCCGGGCTTGACGATGGCGATCGCGGCCGACCCTGGAGGCATGGCGGGCACAGCGCGAGCTACCGCTTCGCACAGCCAGAGCCGTGAAGTCGTGCGAGTCGTGCGCAGGGAGAGTGGGTGCAGGTGGGAAGCCAAGTCGCAAGGCGAGGATCGCTTCTCTCGTCGAGCCTGCTGTTCGGATGGCAGAACGAAGCAGTCCCGGTATTTGTCCAGCTTGCCCTGGTCCCGCCAGACCAGGTCGAGTTGCCGTTCAAGACTTTCGTAATCGTTTCCCATTACGATTGCGATCTTGTAATGAAGCCGAACTCGCGCAGCAAGTCGCCCCGCTTCCTCACCAGCTCACCTTTGCGCGCTTTGCGTGTTCGTGCTTCTAAGCCGTGCTGCTCTCTCCCGCACCCGTCACTTGTCAGCAGCACCCTCCCGCGCCCGCGAAGCGCCCTTTAGTGGTTCCCCGCGCATTCACGCACCTCGCTCGGAATCGACCCACACCTCGCCGAACCCATGGCAACGCCGACCGCGCGAGCGCTGAGGGCGCGCAACTTTGCACAGACCAACTCGTCGGCGACGGGCATCACCGTCGCGCTCCAGCAACAGGCGTCGGCGGCGACAAGCACTGCCTCGGCATCGTCCACTTCAAGGTGAGAGAGAGTTTAGCGCTTGTTTCGTGTGCCGGACGGGGGCGCGGGTAGCAAGGCTTGGGGCTTTCCCTCGCGTTTCTGCTACTCTACCACTTCGCCGAGTGCACGAACACGAGCGCACGCGCTGATGCCATGTCGTCCTGGGGCAGCACAAGTTATGGAACGCCCGGGAGCTACTGGGGCGAGGCGACCGGCTCGTTCTCCAGCAGCTGGTGCGTATCTCTCCTCCCTCGGTGTTGCGCGCGAGCTGACAGGCGACTCGCGCGCAGGGTGACCTGGGTGAGCCTTCCCGACCCTCCTTCTCTCGACCATCGGAACCCTCCGCGGACCCACTCCCCTTTGACTCTCGCGACGCTAACCTCCACCGCTGCGCAGGTCTCCATCATCATCCTCGCCGGCGTCGTCGTCGCACTCCTCGCGTCCCGGTATGTCGCCTGACCTTCTCTACCCTCCCTCGGCAAGGCGGACGGGAGCCGAGGAACCCCCCGACCTGCTCGTCCCACCTCGGCTGACCTCGTCGATGACAAAACAGCTTCTTCTACATACGCCGCTACTACCCGCCGACTCTCCGCTCCTACTTCATCCCCCCCAAAGGCATCCGCATCCGCCGACTTGGGATCTATATCCGCGGACCGCCCGAACGGATCCCTCGCGAACCTCCTCCCTCGTACGACATTGCCGCAAACGGCGGACGACGGCGTCGACGACGCGGGCGGCAGACGGTCGGCGAAACTGTCGGCGATGGCGGGGTGCGGTTGGGCGAGAGGGACGTCGATGATGGATGGGACGACCTGGATCTCGTCGAGCGAGGCGCGAGGCCGGTGGATGAGTTGCCCCGCTACATGGCGGACAATGGCTTGCCGATGTACACTGTCGGAGACGGATCGGCGGCGGAAGAGGCGGAGCGGATACGTGCGCGAGCTCTGGCAGACGGGTTCGAGGACGTCCTGCCCACTGCAGCCGAGTACGAAGCCGCGTCGCGCAACAATCGAGACGGACACGTCGCCCGCACCGAGGGGGACTCGACGCCGAATGCCGCCCCCGCGTACCCTCCCGTCGCCCACCTCGCCGACTCGCGAAGACCGCCCTTGAATCCTCGTGCGACAACAGCTCGCTCGTCTCTCCTCCTCTCGGCATTCACACGTCGCGCTCCTTCACCCGCTCCGTCCGCCTCTTCTGCCGCCGCTCAGCATCAGCTGTCTGCGCCGCATCCGCACGACTATCCTCCCCGCCCTTCGACCACTTCCGAGACGCTCGACGCCCCCGACCACCCCGGTGGCGCGCTCCGCCGCTCCGCTTCGAGCGCGACGTCTGGATCGTCGAGCTCGTCGGAGGCTGGGAAGGCGGGAGGGGAGCGTAAGAAGGAGAGTGGCGATGCTGCGGCAGGCGGAGGACAGGCGAGTTCGTCGACGCTCAAGCTCGAGGTAAAGGACGAGGAGCGGCGCGACGGGAACGGACACTGATCGTCTCGCATCCCTTGCGCTCGACTTGACGTTGTACTCTTTCCGGACGATTCACCCAGCGCTTTCGCATTCTGGCATACCCCGTATCCCACACACACAACTTGGTTCACTCGTGTAGCTCCCCTCATACTTTCCTGCACCTGTACCTTTCAACCACATCCGGATGTCTCTCTCCACCTTTGCGATAACAAGGGTTTAATGCGCTTGATGCGCAGTGATGATTCATGCAGAGAGTCTTCCTCGGATCCTAATCTCGTTCGCGCGCCGCGAGAGGTGTGGAGAACGATGCGATTGCGAGTTGAAGAAGGAAAGTCTGCGGACCTGCGCAGAGGGGAGAAGGGGAGAGGGTATGTGGATGAGGATGGGCGAGGGTATACGGGATGAGTGTAGATGGGCATAGACGGGATACAGGACCGGATGACGCGAGCGATACAGTTATTATCCGTGGGCACGAAAAAGACGCAGAGGGAAGGGAAGGTGGGAGGAGCGAAGTCTAGTGCGCGACGACGCCCATGATGCGTACTTCGTGGCCTCCAGTCGAAGTCGAGTTGGCCACTTCGCACGAGAGGATACTGCGTGCGTCCGGCCCCAAGTCAGTTTTGCCAGAGGAGGAAAGCGAAACGAAGGAACACGCACTGGGTGCCCGCCTTGAGCGACTCGTGCACCATGAACCATTGCGGCGCGGCGGCTTCTTTCGTCGAGTACGTGTCGAGCGTGATGGCGACGTTGGAGAAGTCGTCGACCCAGCAGGTTGCGCGGCCAGGACGCTCGCCTGGAAGGGACTTGCGAGGGCCGGCCCATTGCCACTGCACCGGAGAAGGAGTCGGCCTTGGCGCCACGGTCGTGAAGGAAAAGAGCGACGCACCAGGAAGACGCCGACCTTCGACCCTTCCACGGAGAAGCGGATCACAGATCCGACTTCCTTGCTCGCGATCGCAACCTTGTCGTTCCACTCCATCTTCTGCCACGCCTGGCGGGGTTTGTCGATCGCTGTGGCGTCCGAAGAAGCGGCGGGAACGATCCCTTGATCCGAGTCGACGAGGGGTGTGAGCGGGTAGGACTTGGAAGAGGCGAAGTTGCAGGTTGGAGTGATCCGTTCAGCGTGTTCAGTCGCAGAGAACTGCAGGAACCCGCAGCGGGTTAGTGGTTGTCTATTTGTGGATCGAGCACCGGACAAATGCACCTTCTGCCAAGCTCGCAGCCGAGGAAGGCGGCCGTACGTCTCCTCGGGGGGCCACATCGACCCTTCCTTCGCCAACAGTCGCCCGCGCTTCATCTCCTGCTGCGTGATGCACGTCTGCTCGAGGAGGTACAGTGTGAGGAAGTCGGCGAGGGCGTTGTGCGGGTGGATGTTGATGTGCCGCTGCGAGGGAGAGAAGAGGTCAATGTTGCGCATGAGCAAGACGATCTCAAGACGCACCAGGTCAGGTTTGCCGTCAGGGAACTTGGTGAAATAGTCGGCGGCGAGATCAGGCCGTTGGATGAGGTAAGGAAGGAGGAAGTTCTTGACGCTGCAGGCGAGAATGATTTCGTTAGCTTTCAACTCATCGCACACCATGGAAGCAGGAGAAAGAGAAGGCAGACGGAACGCACGTGATGATCGGAGTATCGAAGAACTGCGAGAGCAGCAAGTTCGAGGCGAGTCCTCTGCCCAGGTCGCCGAACGACAGTGCGAGGACGGATAGGCGGATGACGGCAGGCTCGTTCGGCTGGTCAAGCAGTGAGCGCATGAGGGCGTCGTCGGCGTCAAGCGTCTCCTGCGATTGCTCGTTATTGATGTCGAGCTCGATGAGCCAGATGTCCGCCTCCGCCTCTGGCACCATCGTCTTCCAGCAGAACGAGTAGAACCGACTCGTCATCGCGGGCGCCGAACCGTCGATGATTCGCGAGCTGGGAAACGTCTTCTTGAACTCGTCGATGAACCGGTACGGCCATGCCGGGCCAGAGACCTTGCCCCCGTGATCGAGTCCATGCCCTGCCGTCACTGATGCGCCGATGACGCCGAAGCGGATTTCCTCCCCTCGTAAAGCCTTCTCCAGGACCTTGCGCACCCGCACGCCTGAACCTTCGTAACCGCGGGAAAGTCTGATGGCCGAATCGCCATACTCGCAGAGCGGATCGCTGGGATCATTGTCGCAGAGTCGGCATGATGTAGCGATTGAGCGAATTGCGCGAGATGCCGAGAGGGAGGAGGGCAGGTAGTCGGGGAGGAAAGACGTTCGCGAATAGGCGAGGATGGTTCGTGTACTTGGCGCTCGATGAGCGAGGAAACCTGCCAGAAAGCAGAGCGCAAAAAGCGCAGCCGTCGTCAAAGACTGTGGTCGCAAACGCATGCGAGACCCCTTCTGCTGCTGGGCGACGCCGAAGAGGGCGGCGCGATCAGGCGAGTCGGGCAGGCGAATAGACGAGTTTCTGCTCAAGCGCATGCCCGTCGTCGAGAGGTGTGCAGCGTCGTCCAGCGAACGGAGCAGTGGTGTACGGGAGAACAGCGCGAGAGGTGAGGGCTGACCGCCAGGTCGTTCGGCACCGGCCTCGGGTGCAGCGGCTTATGAGAGTGCACCTTAAGACAGAGACGCGTGCGGCAGGAGTAAGAGACAAGGCAGTTTGTCGCCGGATTTGGGAGGAGGACGACCCCGGTCAATGAAGGGGCGGGCTCCTCCGTCAGTCGTACTGCCTGAGTGGGCGAAACAGCGGCTGTATGCCCGCATCTTGTTCGGGCCTGCAATGCAGGATCTCAGCATCTGGTGTGCTGTCTGCGCCGGTTGTCGGCCTCGAGTGCGGAGAGGGGGCTCGCCAGCCCCTCGGGTCAGGGCGTCTCCCGATTTCGATGCGGCGAAAGTACGCGTGCCGAAGAAAGAACGTGTTCAAGTCCAACCAAGCAATCCTTGAAAGTTGAGCGAGCGTGTGAACGGTGAACGGTTGCCGCGAGGACTGCTCATGTCCGCCCGCTGCTGCTCGAGCTGGCAGAGTCTCGTCTTGCTCCAGACGTGCTGCAGAGTGATCGTAGTCACTGACTGCCAGAGCAAGGCTCGCCCGACGCGGACGAGGTTGGTGGCCTCCTCGCCTCGAACCTGCTCTCTCATCGCTCGAGCTCCTGCTCCTCACCTTCTGTCGCTCGAGAATACTGTACACGCGACGTGTACTGCTTCGACGCCTGCTGAGAGATCTCAGCGCCGCTCGGCCGGCATGTCACGACGCACGACGCGCTCCTCCGCCACCCTCGCCTCAGACCCGCTTCTCTCCCTCGACTCGTTCACGCGGCCGACAAAGCGGTGGCGAAGCCAGTTGGGCGAGAAGGCAGTGAGCACGGTTACTCATCCGGCGCGCTCGCGGCTCGAGGACGATGTCACCGACTCAAAGGCTGTCTTGAAGCGGCGCGCGAAAAAGCGGAGGAAGGGAGACTATGCGGACTTGGGCGAGGATCCTTTGACGGACCGGATAAAGGAGGGCTTGGACGTGCTGTTCTGCGGCGAGAACCCAGGTATCAAGACGGCAGAACTGCAGCTTCACTGTTCGTCGACCTCGCTTTCCTTCTTCCATGGACCGCTGATCCAGGCGTGTCATGGGTGCAGATGCGTCCCCGCACAACCATTTCTACAAGGGCTTGCACGCCGCTGGTTTGACCCCATCCGTCCTGCCGCCTATCGCAAGTCGAACGCTGCCAGAGGACTACAACATTGGCATCACAAACTTGATTGCGAGGCCGACGATCGAGGTGCGCACATGTCAGTGAGTTGGTGGTGCACCAGGACTGATTATCTGCTCGTAGGCCTCGGAGCTCACGAAGGAAGAGCTCGATGCCGCTGTTCCGAAGCTTCTCGCCAAGGTAGCGCAATACCGGCCAAAGTCAGTCGCCCTGGGCTAGTCTACCGCTCTCAAATTGCTAATACGACGTCTGGCATGCAGACTCGTCGCTTTCGTCGGCATGAAAGTCGCCGACACCGTCCTCCGCTATTTCGCCAATCTCCGCCCGTCCGCTCCTCCTTCTGCCAACCCCACGTCTATGGGTGCAAAAGGGAAGTCGAAAAAGCCGCCTCCAATCAAAGCGCAGATTGGCCTGCAAAACTACGCCCTTCCGCACTCACATTCCGACGCGACCAGCGTAACGAGCACGACCTACTTCTACTGCCTGCCATCGACATCTGGACGGGTCGCCGCCTACCCTGTACGACTCTCTCGAGCTTTCTCTCGCTTTCTTGTGGCAGTCGTTGACATGTAGTCGCGCGCAGTACCCGGTCAAGATGCGACTCTACGCGACTTTCGGCGCAGAAGTCGCCAAGCTCCGTGCGACGCCGCCGCAGGCTCTTAGTTTGCCTGCCGATGTCGTGTACTACGAGGCGGAGAAGCTCGACCTGCCGGCTCTGGCGGAGGCGGTCGAGGTCAAAGTGGAGGCGGAGGAGGCCGAGATTGACGCTGGGGAAAAGGGAGACGTGGTGGAGCAGACGATGATCATGGTGGAGACGGTCACCGCAGTACTAGAAGGGGCAGAAGCTGGGAAGGAGGATGTGCAGCTCGAGCATTCGTTGCTGGTCAAGCTGGAGACGAGCGGATAGCCCTTCTTAGCTGCAACGAGCGATGCTCCGTGTTTTCCTTCACCTGTAGCATCCCTCGACGAGCCTCCAGTTCGGTTAGAAGAGAGGACAGGCTGGATTGGTGAACAAGCATCGTTGTGGTCGTTAAGTGCCGGCTCTACCCTGCCTACCTCGAGCAATACAACCGTTTAAAGCAGTGCCAATCTCCAGTCGTAAGTGGCGGAAAGGACCTCGGAGATGAACACGTCACATCATCCACTTATCGATCTCGGCCGTCGACTTCGCAGAGAAGGCGAGAGAAGGGTGGAAGGGGGGAAACGACCCCTCGAGAGCATGATCCGTCCGTATCTGCAGCCCAGGAAGCGATCACGAGCCTTCCCTGAGCGCAAGTCGGGTCCAGCCGGGGGACGAAACGCGCGAGGTTGATTTCGTGAGCGAAGGAAGCCGCATCGACAAGTTCGCGCTCTTTGCCCTCCTCCTCTTCACGCGTTCTCGCTCTGCCAGCTCAGAACAACTCTAGAACAATCACAATGTGCGCTCAGCATCATCTCAGGAGATTCCGGCCTCGCTCGCGCTTTCCCTCGTTGCCCACTGACCTGGTCTCGTCACCTCCTCCCTCATGCGCTCGCGTCGCTCGCCATACCGCGCTGGGATGATCGCAGGTCTGCCGGAAAGGGATCTGTCAACGTCGGAATCAACGGCTTCGGTCGTATCGGTCGCATCGTCCTCCGCAACGCGTGCGTCGGAACCGTCCCCTCCCCAACCCTACCGAGACTCGCCGCACGTTTCACGCTCGATAGCTGACAATGTTCGCTCGCCCTTGCTCCCGGATCCAGCATCGAGCACGGCGATGCTCGCGTCGTTGCGATCAAGTGAGTCTGCCATTTTGCGGCTCGCCGACGGATCTTGGCTTCCCGGCGAGGTTGGGATCTCGTTGGATGCGCGCAAACTTACTGATCCTCCGGATCTGTCATCTTACAGCGACCCCTTCATCGATCTCGAGTACATGGTGCGGATGCAGAGCCTGAGAGGCCGACCTAGTGCCATCTTGCTTGCGGACCGGCGCTGACATTCTTCCCTCCCGGTCTCTTTGTCCTTTTCTTCGGACATGCGGTTCTCCACTCGTGAAGGTCTACATGTTCAAGTACGACTCGACCCACGGCCGCTTCAAGGGCACCATCGAGGCCAAGGACGGCAAGCTCGTCGTCGACGGCCACGCCATCGACGTCTACAACGAGAAGGACCCCGCTTCGATCCCCTGGTCCAAGTCGGGCGCCGACTACGTCGTCGAGTCGACTGGTGTCTTCACCACCAAGGAGAAGGCCGGCCTTCACTTGAAGGGCGGTGCCAAGAAGGTCGTCATCTCGGCGCCTTCCGCTGACGCCCCCATGTACGTCTGCGGTGAGTACAACGAGTCCTGCAGCACTATTTGTCGTCATCATGCCGCTGACTTGGGCGCCGGCACGCAGGCGTCAACCTCGACAAGTACAACCCTGCCGACTCGGTCATCTCGAACGCCTCGTGCACCACCAACTGCCTTGCGCCCCTCGCCAAGGTCATCAACGACAAGTTCGGCATCGTCGAGGGTCTCATGACCACCGTCCACGCCACTACCGCGACGCAGAAGACCGTCGACGGGCCGTCGGCCAAGGACTGGCGCGGTGGCCGCGCTGCGGCTGCCAACATCATTCCCTCGTCGACCGGTGCCGCCAAGGCCGTCGGCAAGGTCATCCCCGAGCTCAACGGCAAGCTCACCGGCATGGCTTTCCGCGTTCCCACCACCGACGTCTCGGTCGTCGACCTTAC
This sequence comes from Rhodotorula sp. ZM1, assembly GCA_009806315.1. Classification (NCBI taxonomy): domain Eukaryota; kingdom Fungi; phylum Basidiomycota; class Microbotryomycetes; order Sporidiobolales; family Sporidiobolaceae; genus Rhodotorula; species Rhodotorula sp. ZM1. The sequence continues at coordinate 35,482 of QYSD01000083.1, read as the reverse complement.
CGTCCGCCTCGAGAAGGGCGCCTCGTACGACCAGATCAAGCAGACCATCCGCGACGCCGCCAACGGTGAGCTCAAGGGCATCCTCGAGTACACCGAGGATGCGCTTGTCTCGACCGACTTTGTCGGCCACACTGCCTCGTCCATCTTTGATGCTTCGGCCGGTATCGCCCTCAACGACAACTTTGTCAAGTTGATCTCGTGGTACGACAAGTAAGTGATACCTGAACCTCCGAAAGCTGGCGGAGCTGAACTGACGATCTTTCATCCCCTTCCGCCTCTCCTTCCCTCTCGACTTGTCTCCGGACATCTCAATCGTCTCCCATCGATTATTTTCGAATCTCCAGCGAATATGGATACTCCCGCCGCGTCGTCGACCTCTTGGTCTTCGTCGCGAAGCAGGACGCTGCTGGAGGCAAGCTCTAATCGGTAGAACCCCGTTTTTTCCTCGCCTAGCCTCTTCGCTTCTTCCACGCAGTTTGAGTGAATGCACAAAATCAGTTCACAGCTAGTGGGGCAACGTTGCGCGAGAGTGTGCGGAAGTCGAGACCGGCTTGACCCGGACCTCCGAGCCCTACAGCTGACCTCGTGCTTCGACTCTCCCCTTGATCTGCTTCCTCTCTTGCCAGACAGCTATCTCTCGGTCACAACGAGCGCCGCGAGAACTGATTCAAACGTCCTTCTTTGCAATGGACACACTCAAGCGCAAACCATCTCCGAGAGACCGAGCGGGGGTCAACTACAACTTCGCGGTACCCGTAGCCGGGTCAGCGAGTCAGAGCTTGGGTTGCTGGATGAAGTTGACGCCCTTGGTGATTGATCCGGGAAGTTCGCCGAGGCAGGCTTGGAGGAGCTCCTTCTCGTACGACGAGAGCTGGCCAAGAGGGTGGAGCTTCTCGGCGCCGTTGGGCTGCGCGTGCGAGTGAGTGCGTCAATCAATCGTCGAGACAGGGCAGAAGAGGGGAGAGAACCCGACGCACGCCAAGCTCGACAGGGACGGAGAAGAAGGCGAGGTCCTGTCCGATCTCCTTCTGGACGTCCTTGTTGTCGGCTACATAGACGTAGCTAGGCGCGACGACGCCCTTCTTGCCCTCGAACGCAGCGGCGATGAGCTGCTCAGCAAACTTGTACCCGGCGTACGCCATCGAGAGCGTCGCGGATCCGCCACCAGCCTTGGCCTGGACGACCTCGTCGCCACCGAACTGGATGCGGTGGACGAGCGCCTTGAGCTTCTCCGAGTCGGAGAAGAGCGATTCGGGCAGAGCGGGCTTGGACTGCGAGAGGAGGGGGAGGATCGTCACGCCCGAGTGGCCGCCGACGACGGGAATCGTGTACTGCGAGGCATCGTTGGGCTTGCCGATCGCCTGCGCCGACATGGTCGAGGCGCGGACAACGTCAAGGGTAGTGACGCCGAAGAGACTGCGCGAGAGAGGCAGTTCGGAGTCAGTCTCGCGCATCTGGACGCCAAGATATGGATCAAGGAAGTGTGCAAGAAGCCCTTCCTGCATCGCAGGCGATTGGGGAGGAACATGAACACGGAACCGGACCCACCGCTTGGGGTCGAAAGTGCCAGCCGCCTTGAAGACCTCGGCAGCAATGGGCACAGTCGAGTTGACCGGGTTCGAAATGACGAGGACGAACGCCTTGGGGCAGTTCTCAACGATACCCTGCGCGAGGTCGCGGACGATGCCGGCGTTGATGTTGAAGAGGTCGTCACGGGTCATGCCGGGCTGCAGGTCAGGCAGGTCGGGGAGGAAACGGCATGGCGGGTTTGAGGAGATATGCAAGTGTGAGCAGACGGAGTCAGTCAGGACGTTCTCGAGTGCGTCTAGTTGCTAGAGATCGATGCGCAAGGCCGTGATCTTCGAGTGAACCCTCATCGGCCCTTCGGGAAGCGCCCCGGTCGATTCCCTCCAGCCTTTGACTGATCGTCGTCTCGCACCAACAAAGCGGGACCATGCACGACGCCGGCGGAGCAAGTTGCTGGACAACTCCGGAGAACGTTCCATCACCGCGGAACCCCGCAGAGAGCCCCGCAAGTCGTCGTCCGTATCGCTCAACCCGAAAGCAACGCTCGTGCTCGCCCCAACACCTCAAAGCGAAAGAGGAAACACCTGCCCACCTTGCGAGGAACACCGGCGGGGATGATCACAATGTCAGCGCCCTTAAGGGCGTGCTTGAGGCCGTCCTCGTCCTTGACGTATCCGGTCGTAACGGCGGGAGTGTCGACGTGCGAGACGTCGGCAGCAACACCCTTGACGACGGGCACGACATCGAAGAGGCGGAGCTCCTTGATGGCAGGGTTCTGCTTGACGAGGAGCGAGAGGGGCTGACCGATTCCTGGCGATGAGGGGAACGAATGTTGGTCAGTTGGGTGTCCCACAGTCCCTACTCGAGCTCTGCTAGCACGCCGCGATTCTCCCAGGCTTCACTCGCAGCTGCCGGACACCCCGAGCAGGTTGGGTGAGGTGGAGGTGCCCATGCAATCCCCAACACGAGGCGACGAAGAGCGAAGAGAGCCCCATTCACCTCCGGCGGCGCCAAGGACAGCAGCGACAACCATTTTATCTCGAGTCGGGAAAGAAGGAGGGAGGCGAGAGGAGGAGCTGGAGGTGTGGGGAGCGATGGAGGCGATGGGCGAGCGCGGATCAAGCGGGATCGTAGTCAGCACGAGTCTGGCTGTTATGCAGGTTTGTCGTGTGCTCACCTCAAGAGTGTTTCGCTGTGAAGCGTGAATGGAGAGAAGCGAGCGGACGGCGTGGACCGGCGAACAAGGCAGGGCATCCGCGGGCGCTCATCAACAGCTTCCGGCGTCGATCTGGCTGGACAGTCGACGTTGCAACGTGATATCACGGCACTCTGTAAGGTTACGGCAACACTTGCTTGGGCGGGAGGGCTGCAAGTCAGACCACCGACCATCTTCAACCTCTTGTCCGCATTCACTCGCGCTCACACGCCATGAACACCCCGATTCCAGCTTCCCTGCCTCTCCTCCCGTGCGTACAGCTCTCCAGACTGCCCCGGAGAAGCGCCACAACTCACCGCCGCTCGCTGCGCCACCCAGCCTTCCTCCGGAATCCGTCCTCTTTCCCTCGCTCGTCAGCTCTGTCCAGCTCAACTCGCGCCATGCGGTCGAGCTCCTCCGGACGGTAGTCAAGGTGAGTATCCCTTTCAGCCACTCTTGTGGGTCTCAGGTCTTGACGCCGCCTCGCTGTTCACAGGAAGCCTCGTCAGTGTCATCATCGGGCTCTCCGGCTTCCTCATCCCTCATCATCGGCTGTGTTCCGCTCAAGGCCAACAACACCGCTGCCAATGCCCTCTCTGACGCCGTCAACCGTACAAAGCCGAAGGGAGAAGACGACGGTGGGCCCGATGCGAAGGGCCGGAAAGACGGCACCGATACTGTTGCGGACAGGAAGAAGGGCCTGCAGGTCATCCGCGTATCCGTCGAGGGAGTCAGGAGTACTGGCGGTCTCGGAGACGAGAAACCCGAGTCGAGCGACTTGTTCGAGTGTGCGTGCGAGCCTTTTCTTCCAGCTGAACGCTTGAACTGATCCGCTTGCCGCTTCTTCCGCAGTCGGCGTTGCTGCCCGCATCGTCCGACTTGAACGCCTGTCCGCATCGAGCGGTGGCGGCTTCCTTGTTGTCGTCGAAGGACTCGCCCGTTTCTCGTTCGACCCGACAACGCTTTCCTCTTCCGCACCTTTCTACACAGCACAGGTGACGGTCCCCCCCGCTACGTCGCTCTCCTCCGGCCAAGGAGCGCTCCTCGCTGTTCTCCGCGACACCACCACCTCCCTTCTCGACACCCTCCAGTCCGTCTCGCCGCTCCCACCCATCTTCGCCCGCCGTCTCCGCTCGCTCGTCGCTCGCCTCACGCTCTCCTCCGCTCCAGCACTCGTCGACGCACTGATGGGTACCCTCCCTGTCTCGGCAACTGGCGGCGTGACCCACTCCGACAAGCTTCTCATCCTCTCAATCGCCGACGCCTCTGCACGCGTTGAGAAAGCCCTCGAGATTCTTTCTCGTGTCGACGAGGCGCTCAAACTCTCGAAGCGGATTGACGACAAGGTGGACAAGAATGTCACGAGGAGGCAAAGGGAGTATGTCCTCATGCAGCAGTTGTTGGCGATCCGGCAGGAGTTGGATGACCTCGCTGCGGAGGATGGGAGGACCGGTAACGCATCATCGCCTGCTCAGCCGCAGGGTGTCCCGGCTGCGTCGCGTCGCAAGCGTCTACCCGCTTCGACTGGCGGGTCTGGGTCGCCTATCACGGGCGAAGACGAGGACGAAGATGACATCGCCGAGCTCGAGAAAAAGATCGAGGCCAAGGCGTTTTCGGAAGAGGCGAGGAAGGTTGCGACGAGGGAGCTGAAGCGTCTCAAGAAGAGTCCGCCGCAAGGCGCTGAGCATGGTGTCATCCGTTCGTCTCCTCCCCTCACTTCCTTCATCTTCGTCGTGCTGATGTCGCCCACGTTCCACAGGCACGTATCTCGAGACGCTCCTCTCGTTGCCGTGGACGAGCGCCGACTCGACGCCGATCTCGCTCTCGAAGGACTTTGTCGCTCAGGCACGCAAGAAGCTCGACGAGGATCACTATGGTCTTGGTGCGCTGCCTACCTTCTGTATACGAAGGTACCAAGGGATAGTTGCTCACGCGCAAGTTGCCCGCAGACAAGATCAAGAAGCGTCTTCTCGAATGGCTCGCCGTCCTGCGGCTTCAGCAGCAGCAATGGGATGCGACGCTTGCTTCCTCCGCCGCAGCACAGTCGCCTGCGCCCGCAGCCAACACAGATGCCGCTGTAACCGAGACCGCTGTCGTCGTCCGCGACCCAGCAACTCCGCCTCTCGCCGTTCCCGCAGCCTCCGCCGCTCCCGCTCGCCCTCCCTACAAAGCCCCGATCCTCCTCCTCCACGGCCCTCCAGGCGTCGGCAAGACTTCTATAGCGCGCTCTCTCGCTGAAGCCATGGGTCGCAAGTTCGTCCGTATCTCGCTCGGCGGCGTACGCGACGAGAGCGAGATTCGCGGACACAGGAGGACGTTCGTGGCGAGTATGCCGGGCAAGATCGTGAATGCGCTCAGGCGGTGCGGAACGAACAATCCGGTCATTTTGCTGGATGAGATTGACAAGCTTGGGCATGCGAGTCTGCATGGGGACCCGTCGGCGGCTATGCTCGAGGTCCTCGACCCGGTGCGTTCTCGTCCACTCCTTTTCTCATCTTTGATGGCTGACCATTCGACACCTGCAGGAGCAAAACGCCCACTTCGAAGACCACTACCTTGGGGTTCCGTGAGTCTCCCTCACTGCGCCCTTCCAATGACTACCTGCTGACGCCCATTACGTCTAACAGTATCGATCTCTCGCAAGTCCTCTTCATCGCAACCGCCAATTCGCTCGACACGATCTCGGAGCCGCTATACGACCGGATGGAGGCGATCGAGTTGAGCGGTTACATCGTGAGTTCGGCAGTTCCGCTTCCCACGCTGATTAATCCGATGGATCGCTGCCGTGCGTAGGGTTGGAGCCGTTTCTCAACTGACCCCGGTCGACTCCGCAGCACGACGAGAAACTCCACATAGCCCGCCAGTCGCTCCTCCCGAAGCAGCTGCGCGCCAACGCCCTCACTCCCTCGCTGATCTCTCTCTCGGACGACACCATCCTCTACCTCATCACGCACTACACGCGTGAAGCAGGCGTCCGCTCGCTCGAACGCCAAATCGGCTCTGTCTGCCGCGCGAAAGCTGTCGAGTATGCCGAAGCGCGCGACGCTGCTAAGAGCGAGATGAGGGAGGGAGAGGTACCGGAGGGGTACAGGGTTGAGGTCACGAAAGAGGACGTTGAGCGGATGCTTGGGCCGAGTCGGTTCGACCCGGACGAGTTGGAGAAGGAGGCGAGGATTGGCGTGGTCAACGGGCTGGCGTACCAGGGCAGCGGCAACGGAGGCATCTTGCGTGCGTGACCACTCCTCCCTCGATCTGAGCTTGTCCGCTAACTCGAGCTGGTGCCGGGCGCAGACATTGAAACGACGTCCCACCCCGGCACAGGCGCCTTCCACCTCACCGGCTCCCTCGGCGACGTCATCTCCGAGTCCGCGCACGTCGCGTTCGCATGGGTCAAGGCGCACGCCTACGAGCTCGGCATCTCGCACGCGCGCGACGAGGATGTCTTCAAGCGCCTCGATGTGCATTTGCACCTCCCTGCTGGGGCGGTCAAGAAGGATGGGCCGAGTGCGGGTGTCGCGATGGTCGTTGCGCTCGTCTCGCTCAGTGCGTTTGCGCCCTCCCTCTCACCGGATCGAGTGGTCTGACCTTCTCAATTTTCGCTCCCATCTCGTCCCACAGTGCGCGGCGTCGCTCCTCGCAAAGGTATCGCCATGACAGGGGAGATCACCCTTCGAGGCGCCGTCACTCCCGTCGGCGGCATCCGCGAGAAGGTGCGTCCTTTGCCCCTCCCCTGCTCCTCTACCTCGCTAACTCGGATTCGGTCCTGTAGGTTCTAGCAGCCCACCGCGCCCACCTAACGCGCCTCATCCTCCCGCTGCACAACAAACGCGACGTCGAGACCGACCTTCCCTCGTCCGTCCGGGACGAGATCGAGTTTGTCTTTGTCGAGCGGGTCGAGGAGGTGGTCGAGGCGGCGTTTGAGGGAGGGTGGAGGGGACTTGCGACGGGCGGAGGAGGCGGTGGGAAGGAGCTGTGGCAAGAGAGGGAGAGTAGGCTGTGAGGAGGAAAGGACGAAGCCAGTTCTTGTTGTCTCGTGTTCTGTATTCGTGCCCGGTCGAGATCCGTTGCAAAGACCTTACGTCTGTTGTCTTATCTCGAGTTGGGCGAAGACTGAAGCTACTGATTTCCGGAGCGAGAGACGAAGAGGCAGAGCGAGTATGAGAGGACAGGCAAAGCCGGAACTCCCCACTTATCTCACTCGCCGTCTTCTCGTCGCGCGCGCTCGACGCACGCGCAAACCTCGCGAGTCGAACAGGACGAGCGAAAGAAGCGGATTGAGGATGAGTTTTCTCTTTTTGCACAACAAGCACCCGTACCTTTCCGCCTCTCCCATTCCCCCAGGACCCCCAAGCGATCCGACCCTAGCAAAAGATCAGCCGCCGGCTATGCAGTCGCTGCGTAGGGGTTGAAAGGCGGTGGAGGTGCGGACGAGGCGCCCGAGTCTGCTGCGAGTGCTTGCGAGGCGGGTGCGGAGACGGGGTCGGCGGAGGAGATGGTTGGGACTGCTGCTGGGGTGTCCCTACGGAAGGGAAAATAGGGGATTTAGTGGCAGGTCGGAGGAGGAAAGAGGCGCGAGGGGAAAAGGCGGACGCACCATTGGATGTTGAACTTTGTAACCCTCGGCTTGTCCGCCAAAACATTCCGCTGCATTTTCTCGACATGTTCCAGCGGGTTAGGCGCCTTCAACCCCTTCTCCTCTGCTCCCTCTTCGAGACTCGCGTCGTGTTGGCGCTTCAGCTCGGGGTCAGAGTACTCGGTGTTGACGTAGTAGCCTATCCGGACGAATTCGGCGTCGTTATAGGAACAGGTGAGGAGGATGACGGTCACGCCGATCAGATCGGTCGTGGGAATACGGGTCGGGAGAGGAGCGGCGGCCTGCGAGACAGATAAACGTGAGCGTTGCCGGTCCTCACGAGGCGGTGATCGGTCAGCCTCCCCGTTCCTTTCTCCTTCAGTACGCGGACAAGGCTCTGCACGCATAGCACTTTGAGAAAGGGACACCCACCTCAAACTCGAAGCTGTTGACGCCGACGGGCACAGGCCCAACCATGCACGTGTCCAACTCCTGGTCGAACGAGTCGCTCTCGGCGCTTCCGACGTACGTGAGCTTCCACTCGAGGTCTGCGCGTGCGAGGCTGCCCAAGATCAGCTCTCGAATGAAGTGGGGGCTCGAGTGAGGTGGGAAGGCGAGACGCACCGTCCTGGAGCGGAGCCATGCACTCGAAGGTGATTTTGAACAGGTACGGGTCTGTGAACTTGGCGGGGTTGTTCAAGACGGTGACATCGCTGTGTACAGGACGCGTTCCGAGCGAGCGAGTGAGGGGGAGAACGGGTGCAGCTGCGATGACGGGACGAGAACGCACGTGATATTGATGATACTCATGATTGTCTGTGACAGTCTCGGCGAATCAAACAAGGCAAATGGGAGCGGGATGAGCGAGGAGATGAGGCGGAGGGTGAGCGTGTGCGGACGCGGCGAGGCGGCGAGGCGTAAATCTGGCCAAGTCCCCTTGCTCGCTTGGACAACTCGCCCACGATGGCATCTATCGCACTCAAGGTGCGCACCATCGGACTCGCAGCGTCTGTTTACACCGGGAATGACCCTCGTACCCGCGCCGCACACCCTCTCGACGACTCATCCGTCCTCACCCGTCATCGCACGCCTCGCACACCCAGCTCGCAGCAGGAGGAGTCGCGGGAGCCGCAGCAGGAGTCTTCTTTTCCCCTTCTCTCCGCGCAGAGTCGCCCGCCCACTCAGGGGCCTTCGTCCGCCCCGCCGACCCCGAAACTATCCGCTCAAAGGTGTGTCCTCGCTCTTCTGGCCCGAGCGATCCAAAGTGCTTACACAGAGTCTTTTCGTTGCTTACAGCTCCCCATCTACGACTCGCCGCCCGCACCCGCCGTCCTCGTGCCCATCAAGTCTCCCCTCCAGGACGAGGTTGCGTCGGCCCGTCACGCAGCGACAGACGTCCTTGACCGGATCAAGAGCCAGACGGAGGATGCGAGGAGCACTTGGCTGAGCTGGGAGAAGCGAGGAGAGCGTGCGTTGCCGGTTCCTATATCTCGCTTCCGGTTCTCTTCGTTTCCCGGAGGGAAGGAGCTGATTCGCGCGGTGAGGTCTCGCAGAGGCGGTCAAGTCCGTCGTGTCGGACAAGGACCAGCTGAACCCGAACGCTTTCTAGTGAGTCGCCCGGTCCTGTTCTCTCTGCTTCGACAGCCTCGCTCTGCTTGCGGTTCTGGAAAAGCGCGAGGTGGGAGGCGCTCTCGCTAACTGCTCATCGCGAACAGCGTCGCCGTCTCGACCCTCGCCGGCTCCATCATCGGCCGAAACCGTTCGTCTCTCTCACCCCCCCCCTTCCTCTCCCTCCTTTTCCCCCTCCCACTAACCGCTCCCCATCCCATAGGCATCCTCCTCCGCCTGACCCTCCCTCCAGTCTTCCTCCTCGCCTCAACCTCCTACTTCCTCCCCAACTCCTGGCGTCTGATCTCGGCCCACCTCGGCATTCCCGAACAGTACCGCGACGTCAAAGGGTGGGTTGATGCGCAGGCTGGAAAGGTCGAGGGCGTTAAGAGGGAGGTGGAGGAGAAAAGGAGGGTGTAGGAGCGTGAGAAGGGCGAAATTTGTGTAAGAAGTCCAGTTTCTCTCCAGGCTTTGGGATCCGACGGGTGAGTACGGCGAGTTCGGCAGGGCGATGATGGCGCGAGGTGCTGCTCCCCCGGCTACGCTTCATGAAGATGCTCATGCAAACAAACGCAGCCCACAACCGCTTGCTTCACGCAACGTACGCCCCCTCCGCTACGCCTGAGAAGGCCGTCCTCCCTCGCATCCACTTTCGCTCTGTCGCTCCACACGTTCTCGCCGCGACGCACAGACACTCAGGGAAGGGATACGGTATAAAACGAGTGTGGGACGACGATGCAAGCTTGCGCAAATAAGGATAATCCTCAGAACCCTCATCTCCTTTCCCTCGTTCCTCCTCAACCAGATCCCGCTACCCGGGACCGTCCCACCTACCGATTCCTGCTTTGACGAACGACGGCGACAAAGAGGGAGGGCGGCGGAACGGTAGGAGAAGGACTGCGGAGGAAGGGAGAGTCAGCGGTTGGGACGGGGAGAGGAGGGAGAGAACGGCGGAGGCACGGGGCTTAGGCGATGGTGCAGGCCATGTACGAGGTGACGGTCGGGTTGTGCTCCTCGTCGACCATCTCGACCGAGACGTCCTTGCGCGAGACGGTGCATGCCATGTACGACGTGACAGTCGGGTTGTGCTCCTCGTTGACGAGGGCAGGGGCGGCGGCGGCGACCTCCTGGTTGGCGGCAAGGGTGATGGGGGCCATTGTGTCGGGTTGAAGTTGGAGGTGGGTGCTGAAAAGGGACGAGGGCGAGAGGGAGCGAGGAGATGTGAAGGAGTAGAGAAGAGAGAGCGGCGGAAGCAACGTTATATAGCCTGGAAGAACAAAGGCCGACTGCGCAGCCTTTGTGCGTCGGCCTTTGTCCTTTGTCCTCTCTTCTGAGACAGGATAGAGCGAGAACAAAGGAAGGAAGGACAAGGACGGAAGACAGTTCTGCAGAACGTGTTTTGCATTCATTGCCGCGTGCCTTGGCCAAACGGCAGAGACTCAGCTTGAGCGGGCTGCCCGCCGTCGTGCGACGTCCCAGTTGTACACCCTCGCCACATTGACCTCTGTCACGGTGATCTGGTCTCGCAGAAAGAGCATGTCGTCCTTCACCGTGCCGAGTGACCAACGCGCAGCGTCCAACTTGCCTCGTAGAAGGGTGTGCGCGGAATCGAGGGGGTAGGAAAGCATGGTCGACGCCTGCGGAGCCAGGAGGATGAAAAGGGGTACGCATCGCTCGTCAGTTACGGCATATGACATTCCGTGCGGACAGGGAAACACACTCCGAGCCAGATGTAGACCTCGTCAACCTCGTCAACCCGTCCCTTGGCGTACAGCGTGTCGGCAAGCTCGAATGTAGTATCGAAACTCGCGCCCTGCTCCTGCTCGAGAGAAGGTCGTGGGTCAGCGCTGGGCAGAAATTGCTAGGGAAATTTGGAGAGGACACTTTTTTGGCGATCAGCAGCTCTACCATCTCGATAGTCCGCTCCAGCTCCGGCACCTTCTCCTCCAATCCTGAGCGCCGTTGGAGGGATGACGACTCCATGAAACGGTACTTCCTGTCAGGAGAGACGGATCAGCACTTTGCGTGTGACAGTTGCGCGCGCCGGGAATGTTGGGCGGGGAGAAGGTGAGAGCAGCCGACCTACGCGAGCGTTTCCTGCAAGGTCCTCAGCACGAGCTCTCCATCACCGCTAGCCTCGTCCACAAAAGCGTCCACATCCTCCTTTGGGCGTGTAAAAGCGGGAGTGAGCGCTCGTCCAGGAGACTGATGAAGTCGAGGAATGGAGCCGGCTCACGATGAAGCGAGCTTTGGGTATGCCGCGCGGGTTGTCCTGATTCGACATCGTCGTTCGGTCTGCGGCTTGCGCCATCTTTGCGCGAGGCGGCGGGAGGAGTGACGGAAAGAGGTGTGCGAGGCGGTGCCGCGTACCGAACAGGGTACGTCCAGTTCATTCTTGCGAGCTAGTCGAGCAAGCGGGGCACGCCATCAGATAGTTCAGAATCGCTTCTTTGATCAGCAGGAAACCTTGCATCTCTCCGAAGCCCAGGTTCCGTCCTCTCTTGATCGCGTCGACCTCATTCGTCACGCAAGCGAAGACTACTGCGAGGCAGAGTATAATACGGCCGTGGCTCCACAATCGCTCCCCCCATGGTGCCGTCATGGCACACTGCTGGACAGGCGTGCCGATCCGTCCTCGAGTTGCAACTCGGCCGTCGCCCTACTTTCCCTGTTTCTTCTTGCCCTTCTTACGCTTCGTACGCAAAGTTGCTCCTGCGAGCCCACCCGTCTGTCCCTCAGCTACCGACAACGAGGCTGAAGGATCACAGCTCATCTGCTCAGGCGCTCCTAGTGCATTGAGTTGTCCAGAGGCGACGAGGCGGGCGCGGTTCTGGTACTTGCGCACGAGTGTCACGTTCAACGAGTCGAACCGATTGAGGAGAGACCTGGACCGGGTCTTGAATGTGAGGGTCTGCAGGGACCCACGAGAGTTTGGGATGAGGCAGAGCGCCCGCTGAACGCAGGCAAAGTACGCACCTGGACATCGTCAGTCAAACGCATGACAAGAAGACCCACGCCTGCACGCCATCGTATGCAGGTGCGCGTCTGTTCCCAAGGCGTGTGTTAGCGAGGGAGCCGTAGAGGAGTGCGGTATCGGCTCACCTTTGGTCCGCTGCGGTCGTACAACTCTTCACACGCCTGCTTGAACCGATCAAAGTCCCGGTAAAGCATTCCCGCAGCCTGCGAGGCGCCAATGCGACCTTAACGTGCCTTCGACTGATGAGAGCGGGGAGCGGGGTGTAACGCGTCGGCGGCTCTGGTCGGTCGCCTGATGGCTCTGCGTGCTGGATTGACTTGCTGGACGAGCAGATCGGGCCCGTCTGAGGCTCTGGTGAGAGCAGCGGGTGTGGTGCGGAGGGAGACCCGTCCTCCTCGTTGAACCGGACCACATGCACTCGGCTCGCTGTTTATGTGCTGCAGAATGTTCGGAAGCCCCGAATCGACGAGTACTACACCGCGGCGGAAGTCAGCGGATCCCCCGACGCCTTCGGCGTGGCAGACTCTCCTCGACGCCTGCGCTCGCCCTGAACCGAGCAACCCGCTGCTCGTTGGTGCGGGGACAGCCGTACTCCTGCTCGCCGGAAACCGCATCTGGCATCGCTACGGACGCCGCATACGCAACGTCGACGAGCTCGCGCCTGCAGACTTCGCTCCGCGACGGCTCAAGGGCGTGGTGACCAGGTTTGTTTTGCTCCTCTTGCTTCATGGGCGTAGTGAGGCTGATCACTTTGGCGTGGCCGGACGGAAGCGTCGGCGACGCAGATAATTTCCGCCTCTATCACCGCCCTGCTCTTCGGCCCTGGTCCCGTCCGCCGACAAAGCGCCTCGGTTCGTAGGGAGCTGTTGCGTTGCTGTCCGTCAGTGCTAATCTGGGCACCATGCTTGCAGACCTCAAAGGCGAAACGCTGCACATTCGCCTCGCAGGCATCGATGCTCCCGAGGCGAGTGCGCTCCGTTTCCCCGCCAGCCACTTGGACTGATTGGTACTCGATTCTACAGCTTGCCCACTTTGGGCGGCCATCACAGCCATACTCGCAAGATGCGCTGGAATGGCACGTCTTGAGGAACCTGCCCAAGCCGTCGTCTTACCACCGCCCTCGTGCAGGTTAACTGCCACCGTCATGGGCAAACGACTGCTCGTCGAGCTTCACCAGAAGGACCAGTATGGCCGAGTTGTCGGCATGGCCTACATTCGCGTCTTTCCCTGGCTCAGACGGCGGAATGTGTCGGCGATGATGCTCGAAGCGGGATGTGCGTCTTCATTACGCCCTTCGCCGTGACAGCCGAAAATGACGCTCCCCGCCCTCACAGACGCGACCGTATACGAGTCAGCCGGTGCGGTGCACGCGGGACAACTCGACCGCTTTCGAGCCTTAGAGGCGAACGCAAAGTCAGCCTGCATTGCCCGCTTTCTCGCGTCTCCCCATCGCTGACAACTGCGGTCTGTAGGTCCAAACGCAAGGGTATGTGGGTGCAGAGCGCACGGGCGTACGAGAGTCCGGCGGCGTACAAGCAGCGATTCCGTAGTTAGACGGGCGACGTTGGCCCATGTGACGATTGAATCGCGATCGTTCATTGGGAGACGTTCCTTGAGCAGCTTGAGAACCCGTGCAAGTCTGGCGAGCCCCTCACCTCCTCCTCTACCGCCTCACCTCCGTCAACTCCGCACGCTCACACGCCAGCTTCCGCGCGTCCTTGTTACCTGCTTCGCTGCCACGCTTCTTCTGCTCAGACTGATATGGTGCGCCGTCTTGCCACCTGCGAAGCTCTCCTCGATGCTGACCGGCTCGCGATCACCGCCACGGTTCCGACAGAGCTCGCTCAGCAAGACGGCCAAGGAGGGGCGCGTACGGGACTTTTCGAACGTCACTGGAGCATCGTAAGTCCCTTGACAGCGCAACAAGCTGGGCTGATCCTCCAGGCGAGACTGATTCCCGCGACTTCGCACAGTTCCGCCGACGCGAACCGCTTCCTCAAGGCATCGTCGTGGCGACTGGAGGCTGCCATCGATGCGTACTACAACCAGGCGAGCGCAACGATGGTCGCCAACCCAGCACTCCTCCGGAATCTCGAGGCCTTGTGGGCGCAATATCGAGGTGCGTCCTTTCGTCGTGCTTCACGACGGCCTAGCTGACTCCAGCCTCGACGCAGATCCAGCATCGCCTGACGAGATAGGCATGGACGGAACGACGAGATACTGCGAAGACTTGGGCGTCAGTCTCGAGGACGTCGTCTTTCTCGCTCTCGCCGAATTTACTGGCGCGCCGTCGATGGGCAAGTTCGCCAAGCAAACGTGGCTTCGAGCGTGGCAAGGTGCTGGGTGAGTCGGGCACCAAGTGTGGAAGCGATCGCGCGGCTAATCAAACTTGCAGCTGCGACACGCTCGAGCGACAAAAGCGACACGTCGCCAACTTGCGAGCCCAGCTTGCGAATCCCGACGCTTTCCGCCGCATCTACCTCTTCACTTTCGACTATGCTAAGGATCCGGGTCAGAAGAGTCTGCGTGAGAGCGTCTCCCCGCTGCGTAGCGCCTACATTCCTGACAATCCTGCCGAACTCGCAGACTTCGAGATAGCCCAGGAGTTGTGGAAGCTCCTTGTACCACTAGATCCTGCGTCGACTTCCTTCTCGTCCGCTAATCTTGCCGCGTGGGTCAAGTTCTTGTCGTCCAGGGGCGGTCGGGCCGTCTCGAAGGATACTTGGAACCTGGTGCGTACCCTGCCGGCGATAGCCTCGAGCCTTGGCTCATCTCAGCGAATCACAGTTCCTCGACTTTACACGATCGATCGCACCAGATTTCAGCAACTACGACGAGGAGGGTGAGTTACGCCTCGACGTGCCTGTGCTGTCGCTACGGCTAACGTGCTCGGCATCGACAGCTGCGTGGCCTTCACTCATCGACGATTTCGTTCTTCTGAGTCGCACCGAGACGTAGACTGCAAAGCATTGACCCAGCTTGGCCCGCCTTCATCTACCACCCGAGGCGCTACAAGCCCAGAGACCGTTCTTCCGCCTGCTGGAATTCTTACCATACATGCGCAGAGCCGGCAGCTTCACGACCGTATCAGTCTCACCTAGGGAGTCCCCTGAGTTCATCTGGACTCGGCGCGGTGACTGCCGTCGCCGCATTAAAGCTGACGTCTTCTGTCCTCTCTTTCATAAGACTCGAGGTACCGCGCGGTTCCATGGATAAAGTAGCTCTGCGTCACGGTCTCAACAGACAAAAGGCCGACGCTTGTACAAAGGTCGGCCTTTGTTCTTCCAGGCTATATAACGTTGCTTCCGCCGCTCTCTCTTCTCTACTCCTTCACATCTCCTCGCTCCCTCTCGCCCTCGTCCTTTTTCAGCACCCACCTCCAACCTCAACCCGACACAATGGCCCCCATCACCCTTGCCGCCAACCAGGAGGTCGCCGCCGCCACCCCTGCCCTCGTCAACGAGGAGCACAACCCGACTGTCACGTCGTACATGGCATGCACCGTCTCGCGCAAGGACGTCTCGGTCGAGATGGTCGACGAGGAACACAACCCGACCGTCACCTCGTACATGGCCTGCACGATCGCCTAAAACTCCGTACGTCCTTGGCCATCCTGTTCGCAGACAACAACTGATGACTAGCTTCACATCCATGTGTGTCGACAGCTTGAGTACCGCGTTCCTCCATTGGGTCGCCCTCAAGATACGATCGTGCAGTCTCGGCGGAAGATGTGAGGGGGTCCCAGGGGGCGTTGGTGGTCATATCATTATTGGTCTTTGCATTGTCGTTCTCTCCGCTTCCTGACGTTGCGCACATCTGGTGCGGAGTGATGCGAGCCGTAGAAAGTTGATTAGCAACAATCGTAGAGCTCGCTAGCTGTATCTCCCGTCACGAAGGCACACGTTGCGAAGGGCGGTGAATGGATGCTCGTGACAGATGAAAAACGAAGTGATGCGAAAGTGCTAGGACGGAAGGCAAAGCGAATGAGGAGAGCGGGTGCAGAAAACTACGTCCGGTTGGAGCTACTGCGTGGCGCGTCGCACCATCTGCACATGCGGAGAATGCGTCAGAAGGAGAACAGTGTTTCACGAAGTACGGTGGAGGCAGGACGCACTTCGCGCGCCCACTTGGCCACCTTCTTCGTCTCCGACCCGCCCAACTTCGTGCGTCCGGCTTTGAGCAGATCCGCGACCCATGACGAGCTGAGAGGCTCTTTCAGCTGACCGTTCGGGAACGCCTCGGCGAGGTCGCCCAATAGCCCGATTGCGGACCGAAGGATGGTTTCGGTCCGGTCCTGGTCCGTCAAAACAAGGTGGAGGAAAGCAAAGATGTCGCCGATGTAGGGAAGGAGGATGTCGACCTTGCCGCCAGTCTTGAGACCTCCGATAATGCCGGTGTACGCCTCGAGGATCCCTTCGCGCAGCGTATTGACGTAGTCGACGAGGTCGTAATTGTTCTGCGATACGGGCGCGCATTAGTCAGACAGGCCCTCTCGCGGACTGCGCGGACATTGAGAACGTACAGGATCCGCCCGCATTTGGCCCGCCTGCTGAAGAACCTTCATCGTAGTCTCGAGGAACGGCTCGAACGCAGGTCCGACTGCCAAGGCGACATCGCTGAAACAGCTGAGGATGGGTGGCTTGACGCTGCGATGCAGAACAGGGCTCTGTAGCGCGTTGAGGAGGCCCTGCATGAACTGCTGGCAGTAGGGGAGGCTGGCGTCCCCGAGTGCGCGGCAGAGGTCTCCGATCGAGCCGACAGCGATCGAGCATAGTTGATACGCCTCGTACGAGGAGAGCGCCTCAAAGAGGAAGGGCGTGAACGCCTGGATGTACTTGCTGAAGTCGGACTCGAGGGCGGTAGTCATCGCACCAATCGCCAAGAAGGCGTCTTCGACGACGGGCGACTGATTGCTGGCCGTCGCGATGAGCTGGAGGAGCAGGTTCATGATGCGGTCGCCGAGCGGCTGGATTTCCCGACCGAGTCGCCGAACAATGTTCTGCAATCATCGTGCGGTGCCGTCAGGCTCGGCTCGTCTGTGAGAAAGACTCGAGCTCTCACCGTCAAGAGGCTGCAGATGTTGACCTGCAATTCGTTATAGTTGTTCCGATCATCCGTACCGACGAGCTGGCCCTGCAGAAAGAGCCCGCGAATCAGCAAGGCTCGGCTACATCGGCGACCCAAGCAACCGTACCTGCATGCCGAGAAGCGCTTCCGAGCGGTCAAGCGTCGCGATGACGAGCTTGGAGACGATGGGCAAGCAGTCGGAAGCCGAGTGGGTCGCAAGGGCTGAAAGTGCTTCGTAAGCCGAAGTGCGGGCATTCGCCTCATTCGTAGGCCTGTGCGGGCGCGAGGCGGATCAGCCTCTAGTTGGTAGGGAATGAGAGTTTGACATACCGTTCCGCCAGCCGAAGAAGCGCCGAGACGAGGGGGTCGTAGTAAACGCTAAGCGGAGAACTGTCGGCCGAAGCGTCGCCAAGCTGCTCGGAGAGGTTCATGATTGTCCAGCAGCAGTTGCTGACGATGCGCGGCGACTGCTCAAGACCGGAGACGAGGGCGGCAACCATCGGCGGAAGATGGGTGTCGAGCTTGATCGTCTTGACGAGGACGTCTGAAACGCGTCCGAGCGTCCAGGCGGTCGTGTCACGCACATGCATGACCGGGTCCGCCATCATCTCAATCAGCGTCGGGAGAGCCTGTTCGACGAGCGGCGCGAGGATCTTTTCGCCCGGTCCGTCGAGAATGGAGCCGAACGCCATGACGGCTGCTTCGCGGAAGTGCCAGTCGGCGCTCTTGATGTTGCCTTCGACAAATGGGATGATGGGCGAGACGATTGCGTCGCCTACCGCCTGGGCAAGGAGAGCAAGGCAGGTTCCGGCGGCCATCGAGACGTTCCACTCGTCGTCCGTCGCATCTTCGTCTTGCTTCGTGAGGAGGAGCAGAAGGACCGGGAGAATCTCCGGCAGGGCAACCCGGGCGAAGTGTGCAGACTCGCGCTCGGGAGCCTCGCTATACTCGGCTGCCTCTTCCGCCTCGAGCGCAAGCTCGATCTCCTCGTCGCAAACGGTGGACCAGAATTCGACAGCCTGAAGCGCGACGTTCTCGTCGGCGTGTTTCATGCCGAGGACGGTGAGCTGCGTACAGGCGCTGTCAGCACGAGTTCGGGGAGGAGAATTGGTCTTTGACGCACCCCAAAGAGCGCTCGCTCCATGTAGAATTTCATGTAGTCGTAATAGAGCTGCATGATCTTGACGAGGCACGCAAAGGCTGCGACCTGGACGTCCGACGAAGACGACTGCGTTGCTTCGCAGACGACCTGCATGATGTAGTTGCGCTCGCCCTGCGGGTGCGAGAGGTCAGCGCCAATATTTCGGCAACAATGACTGCGTCCGCCGCACCTCGCGACTGAAATTCTCGCGCACAAACTCGAGCGAGTTGTACAAGGCGTTGACGGCGGCAAGCTGGACCTCGGTACTGCCGGAAGAACGTCGAGGTTAGACCAGGTTCGCAAGCTTGACGAGCGCCAACACGCACTTTGGCTCCTCTTTCCGCGCGCCCTGGACAACAGCGGTCAGGATCTCGTTGGACTGGGCCGCGAGGATCTCGGGTTTCTGCGAGCAGTGAGCAGCTGTGAGCACGGCGGTCGAGCAGGAGATCGGGCCTTCCGATAACGACGGCCGACTCACGATCGCCTCGCAAATGTAACCAATCGTCTGCAGGGTGGCCTGCCGCAGGTGCGGACTGTCCTGTCGACTCGCCAGCTCGAGCAGCTGTCCAACGAGCCCGACCCACATCCCGGCCGGCAGCTCGACGGCGGCGATCGCTGCGATGACCTGGCCCGAGACGTTCCGCGCGCTCCGCTCGGGTGCGGCGAGCGTTGCGAGCGCATCGTGCTTGACCCTGTCGCGCGTCGCGGGGTCGAGGTTCTTCCACCTGTTGGCGTACTCCTCCTGGCGCGGCACCTCCCTGGCCGCGAGCGCATTCTTAATGGCGAGACCTGCGGCGTTGCGGATGTGCGCGGGTGCTTGCGAGTCTGCGAGCGTCTGCGAGAGGCTGGCGAGGTAGGCGGACGGGTTGGATGAGAGGAACGACAGCAGCTGGGACTCTGCGAGCTCGCGCTCCTGGTGGTTGGGCGAGAGCGTGGCGGCGAGTACAGCGTTGGCGTCCATGGCTAGCGCGTTCTGCGTGCCCCCGCAAGCTAGATGTAGGTAGAAAGGAGGAGGACGAGGGGTCGCCGTCCCTAATCACTTCCCATTACACCTCGAATCGTATTGCTTGATTACGACTGGCTCCTCTCCCTTTTATCGACGTCCACACCGTCCGATCAGCTTGACTGTCTTTGGCGAGAGTGTTCGAGTCCCTGCAGGTGACAAAGACTCTGCTTGACGTGCCCGCCGCTACTCGATTCGACGCACTCTCCCCTCTTCTCCTCATCGCACCGACTCTCTACAGAGCTTCCGCTATGAACTCGGACGCGCGAGTGAGTCTCGCGCACTATTTGAGTGTGTACATTGCGCTGAACGCAATCTCTCCAGGGCCGAGGAAGAGGTCGTGGTGGTCGGGGCGGTGCCGGTCGCGGTGGAAGTACTGGGAGGGGAGGAGGCGAAGACCGACCGCGGCGAGAGGCAATTCTGGATCTCGCCAAGTATGTCGATAAGCGGATCAGGGTCAAGTTCACTGGCGGACGCGAAGGTGCGTCTACCCGAATCTCCATCGAGTCTCCCTCACTCTTTCTGACTAGGCTCGCTTGGCTGCGTCGCTCTGCACAGTGACGGGGACTCTGAAGGGCTTTGATCAGCTTCTTAATCTCGTCATGGATGACCTGGAGGAAGTTCTCAATGGCAAGGCGGCTTGGCCAGGCTCTTCTTGCTCTTCCGTCCATGAAGAGCTGACCCTTCCTCCCGCAGATCCATCTACCGGTCTACCTCTCGTACCGCAACAGACACGAGCACTCGGTCTTGCCGTTTTGCGGGGAACCAGTCTGGTCGTCATCAGCCCGCTCGACGGGTGAGCCGTCTCGCTGTTCTCTTCGCAACTCTCGCTGACAGCCTGCTCGTTGGCAGTTTGGAGGAGATTGCTAATCCGTTTCAGGCCGCATGACGTGTGCATCAACTAGCTTTACATGAGAACAAGTGCGATTGCGAAAAAGGAATCAGGTTGACGAGGAAAACAATCAGACTATCCCATGCTCCTCTTCCACGACAACCTTGATGCCCCGCTGCATTTCCTTTTCCGCAAGATAAGGCCGATTTTGATTGCCTGCTCTTGCTCGGTCAGGCCTCGATAGGCTGCTGGTGCCGAGAATCGAATCAGCTTGTGGCGGTAATGTAGACATCCGCGTTCCGATTCTCAAGCGCAACTCACCTCGCCTTCGATGGCACAAACTTCTGAAGGGCGTGCGGCAAGCGCATCGAGCGGGACACACGAGCATATGCCGTCATAGCCTCGGTTCCGAACCCAAACGCTGCGAAATAGATGACTCCGACAATAACGTTGCTCCAGTTGGACAAGTCGGCGAAGTAGAGCTTTTCGTTGATGGTGACGGGCTCGAGCTTCCACTGCACACGGTGTCATCAGTTTGAGGGTCAGTCAAACACGAGAAGACAAGTAACTTACCGCTGAATGTACGTATTGCCATGAATAGTCGATGTAGCGGTGCGACGTTTCGATGTATGAGACTGCCGAGTAGAAGGCGAGCGGTCCGCCAATGCAAAGATACGAGATAGAAAGGGCCGCCAGACGGATGAAGCGTGCGGTCGTGAGTGCTGAGTGAGCGCCGGCGACAACTCGTCGGAAGTTCCGCCGATGCCGAATTAGGCGATAGACCGTGTAGGCTGTAGAGAACCGCCGGTTAGGCATCAATCATGGAGAAGGGAGGACGGACGGACCCGAGTAAAGCATACCCCCGACCGCAAAAATGGGAGGCCAGATGATGCGTAGGATTAGGGCTGGCCAGCACATCACCTGTGTGAACGTGCAACCCAGACCCCGTACGATGCCATACCGGTTGGGCTGGTAGATCACATGGCAGGCCATGAGGAGGACGGGTACGCCGAATGAAACTGAGTAGTCGAAAATGGCCCGTCGACGGCGATCCTGGCGTGTCATAGCAGTCGCGCGTGGGCTGACGATATCGGCGAGAAAGCGGGCGATGCAGAAGACGGCAGCGAGCCGTCCGACCTGCTCGCCGAGGGATAGCTGCGAGAGTGTTCGTCAGCAGGAAGCGCGCGGCCTCGTGTATGACCCGCACCTTGACGCTGATGTCGCACCAAACCGGCGCTCGATCAATGGCGTTGTCGAACCAGACGACCGTGTTCACCTGCGGAGGACCTGTCAGTTCGACGGAAGCTCCGAACTCTCTTGCAGACGTACGAATTCGTTCAAATTCGCTATCACGACCCAGACGCCCATGGCGATTGGACCAGAGTTGCCTTGGCCGAATTGCCAGTACAAGGG
The DNA here is from genome assembly GCA_009806315.1 of Rhodotorula sp. ZM1. NCBI lineage: Eukaryota > Fungi > Basidiomycota > Microbotryomycetes > Sporidiobolales > Sporidiobolaceae > Rhodotorula > Rhodotorula sp. ZM1. The sequence goes on along the minus strand of QYSD01000083.1, from coordinate 14,146 downwards.
CGCGGTGTTGAGCAGGACGAGCAAGCCGCTGCAGATGATATACGGCAGCTGAGACGGCATGGTTGGGCAGGCTGAGGAGCGGTAGCAACAGCAGTGGAAGTGGAGAATGGTGAGCTTGAAGAGATGCCATGGAGCCACTGGTAAGCAGAGGACAAAGGGGAGGATTGCAGGGGAACAAAAGGCGTCTGGTTCATTGCCCTGTCTCATCATTTCGTTTGTACAGCGGATTTCTTTCGCAGGGACGACGCGCGTCTTGCGACATTTCACAAGGACAGAGAATGCATTGCCTTGCTCAAGCGTTCTGATCGCAAGATTGGAGAGGACAGGTTAGAACCCTCAGCCTTACTTCTTCTTCACCTCCTTCCTACGGACCTGTTCGTCACCGACGAAGATGCCTTTGCCCTGCAAGCGTGGCGAGTCAGCGGGTCCTGTGCAGACGGAGCAGACGAAGAGAGAAGGAAAGCTCACGTTGTACGGCTCGGGAACCCTCCACTTGCGAATCTTGGCAGCGAGTTGCCCGACACGTTGCTTGTCGATGCCGGTAAGGAGGATAGACGTGGGAGCAGGAGTCGTGGCAGAGATGTCGAGCGGGAGGTCGATGAGGACGGGATGCGAATATCCGAGCTTGAGATTGAGACGTTGCCGTGGCCCTCCTGAGGCCGCATTCGGTACATCTTCGACGGCTGCGCGGTATCCGACGCCGACGAGGCGCAGCGGGAGGGTGTAACCTTCGGAGACGCCCTTGACCGCATTGGCGAGGAGGGCGCGCGTGAGGCCCCAGATCGCCCGCTGGTGCTTGACCTTGGCGTCGACGACGCTGACGGTGAGCGTGCTCGCAGATGGTGCTGCGGAGGCGGACGAGACGGCTGGTGTGGTGGACGAGAGGCGGACGAAGGGGTGTATGGGGACGAGGAGCTCGCCTTTGGGTCCGCGGACGCGTGCGGACAACGGGCTCGAGACGGAGTGCGTCGAGACGTTTGTAGGAGTGGGCGGCGCCTCAAACGAGACGGAAGGCGGGAGGGGAATCGGGTTGGACCCGACATGAGAGGACGCGGAGACGGAGGTCGAGAAGGGACGCGCGAAGCGGGGCGAGGGTGTGCGGATGGACGAGCGTAGTGTTGCGAGCATTGTCCGCTGTGCAGGCTCAGCCATAATCACGGGCGAGAGGGGTTGGCGGGACGAGGTCGAGCTGGGTCGGCATTCGTCCACTTGCTGCTCTCACGCTGCCTGCCGCTCGCGTGCTACCGTGCTGCTCGCCATGCCCGCTCTCACACCCGCAGACAGGAACCTCGTCCGCATCGGCAAGGAGCGCGTCGAGAGCGTGCGTTTCCCTCTCATCTCTCTCGCGAGTGCACCGCCTTCCATCGCCGGTGAACTGACCCTGGCGCGTGGCTGCTGGCCCCGTCTCCTCTCGCAGGTCTCGGCGACAGACTTCCCCGGTCACCATCCAGGCGAGAGCCACCACTGGGACCTCGACCACTTTCGCGCCCACCTCCGCGTCCAGGTCAACTCGCTCAGCCCCTCCGCTCTCGAGTTCGATCTCGTCGGCGTCGATGCGAGCGTCGCCAACGCCATCAGGAGGATCGTGATCGCCGAGGTGCGCTGCTGTGCTGTGGGTGCGGCTTTGTTTTCGCCCGTCGAGTTTGACCTTGCACCGCTGCCAGGTCCCGACCGTCGCCGTCGAGAACGTCTACGTGTGGAACAATACGTCCATCATCCAAGACGAGGTCCTCGCACAGAGGCTCGGCCTGATTCCCCTTGACATCGACCCTCGCAAGCTCGACATGAAGAAGAGTGCGTTCGTTTCGCTTCGCTTGCACGGCCCAGTCGCGAACTCATGCATTCCCGTCCTTGCAGCGCCGGAAGAGCCGCCTACGGACCTCAACACTGTCGTCTTCAGCCTGATCGCCCGATGTGAGCGACGAAAAGACGTCAAGAAGGGCGAAACTGATCCGCACCAGATCTGGAACGGCGTTGAAGGTGCGGGCTGACGCGCTTTGCTGCACCGTTGCCGGCTCACTGACATCGTCATCCCGCAGTGCTGTCGTCAAATCTGTCCTACAGTACTCGAGGCGGGCAGGACGATTTGTTTGGCGGCCGACCACCTAAGCCCGCCATTGACGACATCCTCGTAGCCAAGATGCGCGGCGGACAGGTGCGCTCGCTCCCTTGTACACTAGGCCTGCCATTGCTGACACTCGCACGCAGGAAATTGTTGCCGAACTCCACTGCGTAAAAGGCATCGGCAAAGACCATGCGAAATGGTCTCCGGTTGGTATGTCCAGCTCCCGCAGGGACTCACATCTCGTCACAGCGACGCTGAGCGACTCATCCGCAGCCACCGCCTCGTACCGCCTTCTCCCGACCATCGACATCCTTGCCGACATTCCCCCCGAGCTTCACGCAAAGTTCGAGGCCTGCTTCCCGCCCGGAGTCGTCGAGCGGAGGAACGGTCGCCTGGTGGTCGCAAACGCTCGGCGGGATACTGTCAGTCGGGAAGTGCTGCGTCACCCGGAGTTCGAGGACAAGGTCAAACTCGGACGTGTGCGGGATCACTTCATCTGTCCGTCGCGTCTGCTTCCGCCCACACGATGCGCCATCTGCTGACGCCTTCTTGCCACTCTTACAGTCAGCGTCGAGTCAGCGGGTCAATACAGCCCGGAGGAGCTTGTTCCGGAGGCTATTGACGTGCTACTCGCCAAGATCCGCGTAGTCCGGATCGCCCTGAAGGGATTTTGCGCATGACCAGTGTACATTGCACTTGATGAGGCCTCCAATCTCTACCATGCTTTCAAGGAAATGCGGTAGAGGGGATGGATCATTGCAACCGCCGGGCCCTCGTTTTCCTATGCACGCATGCACGTCGAATGGAGGGGACCGAGTGGACGTCGACCTCGAGCGCCGAGCCACGAGCCTCAGACCTTCGATGATTTGTCCGATAGGCGCCTGTCCTTGCTCGTGCTGTGGGGGGCGAGAGAGAGGGGGAAGGGAAAGTGAGGACAGAAGAGAGAGCCGAAGCGAAAGCGAGTCGTTTGGTTTTGCTGGCTGGTGAGCCTGCGAACCCCGCTTGCGGTGGGAGGACCGCGGCCGGGCGCAAAGCCGGGGAGGCAACGAAAGGGAGTGAGGTGGGTGGGAAATAAAGACGAAGTCGACCGTTTGCGGCACCGCCGTGGCGGGGGGAGGTGGGCAACCGCGTGAGTACTGAGAGTGTCTGGAGCGAGCGTCGGAGCGTGGATAGGCGAGCGAGCGGAAGAGTTGAGGATGGGCGCGAGGACTGAGGACGGAGTGGGGAGCGAGTAAATCGCCTCGCTCTCAGCGAGGCGGACTGGGAACGGGCTCGAGAGACTTGTGAAAGCATGGGAAAGCCCCTCGCGGTGCACTCGTTGCGTCTGTCGCCCCGTCGGGAGGCTCTATTCGTCGCCGCCCTGCACAAAAAATGGTGGAGCGTCAATCACATCCCTCATGCTGCCTGTTACGCTATCATGCGTTGCCGTACTGCTCTTTTGCGCTTGCGCGAGTCCGCGTGTATTGATCGCTTCGGACGGCGCGCTGGCCCATGAGCGCTTCCTCGACTCGCTGCGAGGTGCGGACCTCATCGCGTCTGTCTCGCTGTGAGACCCGCTGACGTTGCTCCGCCGGCAGATGGCGGCTACGACGTGGAGGCTGGCACTACGCAGATAGCTGCAGCCAGACTGAGGGACGAGGGCAGCGCGTTCGACCATCTCATCGTGTTCGCCTCCCCACACAAGCGTGAGTGCGGTCAATCTTCCCAGAGGAGGCGGCTTGGCTGACGTCTTGCCCGTCAGAAACGCCACCTGAGCTCTCGCCACAGGCCCTAGCACGCCGTCTCGATACTGGCGCCAACCTTCTCCTCGTCACCGACCCCGACTCGTCTGAGATTTGGCGAGATTTCGCACGCGAATTTGGCGTCGACTTTGACGACCGTGGTTCTTTCGCCGTCGACCACTTCGGCGCCGCTGAGGACGACGACGGCACGCACACCTTGCTCGCCATTCCGCCTGTCAACGCACCTACACCTTTCATTTCTGCTGCAACCCGGGCAGGCCCACCTATCGCGTACCGCGGAGCTGGGCACGCCACGAGCCGGAACCCACTCCTCACCACCGTCCTTCGTGCCTCCCCGACCGCTTTCGGCGCAACACTTGGCGGCGTAGTCTCGTCCGACAATGACAAGCTAGCAGGCGGCGCGACGAGCTTGGTCAGCTCCTTCCAGGCTCGCAACAACGCTCGCGTCAGTTTTGTCGGTTCCTTCGACCTCTTCTCCGACCGATTCTTTGCCGACGACGCGTCCACAAAGTGCGTTCTCGCCGCTTTCGCGCATGGCAGGCATCGCTCACTATCGTGTGCACTCTACTGTCATTCAACAGATACGGCAATGCTGCTTTCGCGCGCGATCTCGTCGACTGGACGTTCCAGAAAACGGGCCTGCTCATCAAGCGAGCTTCGCAAGTCGGAGCGCCAGAAGAACCCACGTCGCACTCGTCGTACCAGGTCGGGACGGAATTGGTGCGTTGTTGGATTCACCTCAACCCCTTTGCGTGCGGCACTGACCGCGAAGTTGTGCAGGTCTACTCCCTCGAAATCGCCTCTTCCGAACCGTATCCGGTCGACGACGTGCAGCTGGAATTTGGCATGCTCGACCCGCACCTGCGCATCAACCTGGCTGGCATCGAGACCAACGAAGCCGGCAACGTCACAAAGCATAGCGCCCGCTTCAGGATCCCCGACCGCCACGGCGTGTTCACCCTGCGAGTGGATCATCGACGACCCGGCTGGACCCGCATCCTCGACGAGCTGGTCATGTCGGTGACGCCGCCTCGCCACGACGAGTATGAGCGCTTCATCGGAGGGGCCCTGCCGTTCTACGCCGGAGCAGGGAGCGTCTCGGCCGCCTTCCTCATCTTCATCATTCTTTGGTCGCAGCAGGCGTAGTCTCAGCGAGCGCAACGCGGCATCTGCTCCCCTCTTGTGACTTGACTCGACAAGCGAGTCGGACGAATCGAGCGAGGTGTGAGAATTACAACAAGGGAGAGGTGAGATGCTGGGAAGAGTTTGCGCGGCCGTGTCGAGACTGCCTGGATGACGGCTCAGGTGCGAGCAAGCGTCTGACGGGCTCTACCGTTTCTTGGTGTTCCTGCGGACATGCACCTTGGATCAGCATTCCCTCCTCTCACCGCACAGAAGGAAGAAACGCACGTATGCCGCGCAGGCTTCTTGGTGTGGGCAAACTCGCCGAGCTTGTGGCCGACGTGGGCTGGCGTGACATGCAGCGGGATGTAATCCTTGCCATTGTGGACGAGGAACGTCGCTCTGCCCGGCGGAAGCACGTCAGGACAAGCCTCGGGCGACGAGGGACGGACGAGGGTTCACCCGACGTGGAACGGCATGATGGTGCAGTTACGAGCAGTCGTGCGAATTGGCGAGTTGGTCTTGATGGCGTCGGCGAGGCCGGGGAACGGGACAAAGTAGGGCACTGATGAGGAAGAACGGGTGAGCGAGGGGGCGCCAGGCGGCAGCGGGAGGTCGTTTTCGCGCACCCTTCCACTTGGATCTGCTGAGCACGACTGGTGTGCGCCACATGGCTGGTCCAGAAGCGAGGGGCAGCGAACGGACGCAGTGCGCAGTGAGAGGAGGGGAGTGCGACCAAGCGGCACTTTCGACCCTCTCGCAGACGGTCCGACAAGACAGCAGCTGGTTCATAAGACTTGCACAAGCTTCACTACGGATCTGTCGCAGCTGCAGAGACGCGTCGAGGGAGTGCGATATTCCGCCAGGCCTGCTCCGCCGTAGCCGACCGAACAAGACTCGCCTATTTCCTGCACCAAACAGCCTGCTCAGTTCGCCTGCCCTGCGCTGCGCCGCATCAGTGTCGTGAGACCGAGGTAGCCTGGCCGAGGTGGAAAGCCAATTTGCGTGCGCTGCCTTGCAGCGCGATGCTGCTCCGGAGCTACTTGAGGTCAGCACGGTCGAACGCAAACCAGGCGCGACAAGACTGAGGGTTCAGCGGTCGTGCGTCGAGTCCACCTTGGCATGTGAGGCGACAGAAAGCAGGTTCAGGCGGCGCGAACGAATGTTACCGGAGAGTCGCAGGGGTAGTCCGAGCAGCAACAAAAGTGAACGCGTTTGGCAGCCAAGTGAACAACACGTCTAGGCTGTCGATAAGCGGCAAAAGTCTGCGCGACTTTCGCGGAGTGTGCGAAGCGAGAGCGCGAGGATATCTGAGCGACTCCTGCCGGCCCGCCTTGTTCCTCACGAGACCCGGAGCATCCCTGGTATGGCCTGGCAGCCCGGTCACACTGCGCTTCCACAAGTGCGCGCGTGTCGAGAGAGCTGGGCCATGTCGAGGGTCGAGGAGGAACGAGACAGCGTCGCGGTGTCGCGCGAGTTGGAGCGAGTTGGTGCGCCAGGCAGTATCCCGGTTCGTGAGAGTCGAGCTGAGCACGAGCAGTCCGTCGAGCGAGCGGGAGAGCGTCGACGGCGAGTGGCTCGAGCGTGCGCCCCGAGCTGGTCCTGGCCGCGCTCGCCCTGTCGCCTGGCTTCGTCCCGCCCCGCACAACTCGAGGTCGACCACCACACCGGCTAAGGTGAGCAAGCCCGTCACTGCACACACTCACCCCGCAAGAGACCCCTCAAAGTCAGCGCCGGGCGCGAGGCCTGTCGAGGGACCGCTGTCGCCGTGCGAGTGCTGACTTTGCCTCGCCCGCCCATCCTCGCCCTTGAACACCCCCGACGCACGCCTGGACCACGCCTGCACACGCTCCGACATCCTCACTCGCCCCTCCAACCGACGCGACCCCGCCCCACCGCGCCTCGTTAACCCGTCTCGACCCTTGGACTTCCACCTCCCCTGCCTCACCTCGACTCTGCGCTCATCCCCCGTTCTGCGCGCCATACTCGATACCCGCCAACTCGACTTGCCTTCACGCCATCCCCCCTCCGACCGCCTGCGCGCCCGCCGAATTGGCGTCATCACTGCCGGTCGCTCGAGCAGGATGGGCCGCTTCCAGGAGTACCAGGTCATCGGGCGCAAGCTCCCGTCGGACAAGGAGCCGCAGCCCAAGCTCTACAGGATGCGCATCTTTGCTCCGAACGAGGTTGTCGCCAAGTCGCGCTTCTGGTACTTCTTGCGCAAGCTCCGCAAGGTCAAGAAGGCGACGGGCGAGGTTGTCGCCGTCAACGTCGTGCGTTTCGCTCTCAGGTGGTTCTGCGGAGCGCGAGCAGTCGCGTGGGTGGCATGGGGCCCGGCTGCGAGACGGCCGTTGGATGCAGCGGGGCCGCCGCTGACCCGCTCGTCGTGTGCTGCCTGCAGATCAGCGAGAAGAAGCCGCTCAAGGTCAAGAACTTTGGCATCTGGCTCCGCTACGACTCGCGCTCAGGCACTCACAACATGTACAAGGAGTTCCGCGAGCTCTCGCGCGCCGACGCCGTCCACGCCTGCTACCAGGACATGGCTGCGCGCCACCGCGCCCGCTTCCGCTCGGTTCAGGTGCGTCCCGCCATGGTGGTGTCGAGCTGCCGAGCTCACGTCGTCGCGCCGCACAGATCCTCCGCGTCGCCGAGATCGAGAAGAGCGCCGACGTTCGCCGCCCGAACATCAAGCAGCTCCTCGTCCCCAACCTCCGCTTCCCTCTCCCTCACCGCGTCGTCAAGAGCCGCAGCCTGTTCCTCGCGAACCGCCCCTCGACTTTCTACTGATCTGAGCAAGATGGCGCTCCAGGTAGATTTGCGGGGCGTGCAATGCGCTAGGTATCTCATCGCCGAGCGATTCCTGCACTCCGTTCCTAGGCATTCTCCTTGCTCAGGTGTCCCCTGAGGGAGAGCCTGTTATCAAGGCTTGGCTGGCTACCCTGCTCTTCCTCCGACGTCCCTTTGTTCGTCGTACACAACGGGGGATTGGCGGGGGAGAACGATTCAGCTCCGCCACCGCGATCAATACTCCTCGATTGTGCTTCGACGAACAACGTTGTCACTGAACAAAGGCCCACGCTCGCACAAAGGCCGACGCACAAAGGCTGCGCAGTCGGCTTTGTTCTTCCAGGCTATATAACGTTGCTTCCGCCGCTCTCTCTTCTCTACTCCTTCACATCTCCTCGCTCCCTCTCGCCCTCGTCCTTTTTCAGCACTCACCTCCAACCTCAACCCGACACAATGGCCCCCATCACCCTTGCCGCCAACCAGGAGGTCGCCGCCGCCGCCCCTGCCCTCGTCAACGAGGAGCACAACCCGACTGTCACGTCGTACATGGCATGCACCGTCTCGCGCAAGAACGTCTCGGTCGAGATGGTCGACGAGGAGCACAACCCGACCGTCACCTCGTACATGGCCTGCACGATCGCCTAAGCTTCCGTACGTTCGCCATTCTCTCCCCCCGCCTGTCACTCGTCTCGTAGCTCGTCCTGACAAACTCGCACCCTCTCTCCATACCCACCGCAGAGCACGGCCCTTCCTTCTTGACCTCTCTCGCACCGGACAAGAAGGGAATGAGGAGTGAGCAGTGTACCAGAGTCGTATCTTTATCAGCCATCTGCATCGCGGTCCTTGTTCCCCACCAGTATAGATAGCGGAGGACCAGCGCTTCCGGAAACCGGGGCTTGGTTCATGATAACGTAGTCATGCGGCCTTCCTACATTCTCGGTACAACTTGCCCACCGGTACGTGGCTGTCGAGTCGCTCGCATAGGAGGAAGGCTCCGCTCAATTTGCGGTTGAGACTGTAGGTCTCCTCCGGGGGTGGCTTGAGGCGATGCTTGAGCATGATTGGGATCTGCTCGCGGATTCGGGCGGTGATGGGCGGGCCGAGGGTTCCGAAGGGGAAGGGAGACGGTGCCGAGTCGCGGAAGGGCGTCGCGAGGGCGAAGAGCGATTCCAGGTGTGCATCGACCATGGCCTGTCAACCGGATGCGTAAGTTGGCACCGAGGGGGGGAAGGAGTGCGAGTTGACGCACCGTCCCTTCCTCGCCCGTCAAGTAACCCAGCTCCTGCGAGAGCTGCACAGCCGCATCTCTGTTCTCGGCGATGGCAGCGTCGAGCAGATCGCCGTAGACGCGCATGAAGTCGGCGGAATACTCGCGAGTCGCCCCGAAGTCTACGAGCTCGAGCTGCGGCATGCGTAGGGCTCGTCAGCGAACAGCGTCGGGTCATCGGAAACGAAGTCTGCGCGCGCACCTTGCCGGTACCAGGGTTGTACAGGAAGTTGCTCCAGTTGGGATCGGTCTGCATCAGGCGGAAGTCGAACAGCTCGTACATGCAGAGCTGCAGCACCCTCGTCCCGATCTGCGTTACGAGCACAGTCAGAGTGGAACCCATCGAGCCGAAGCAGAGCTGTGCACCTCGTCGCGGGTGGACTGGTCAAGCGTCAACACGTCCTTAAGCGGCCGGCCCGCCATCATCCTCGTTGTCAGGACCATGGGCCCGCTGAGCTCGTCAACAACCTCGGGCACATCGAACGAGTCTGCGAGTGCCGAGGTGGCGATCTTTTGGCGCATGGCGCGCCCGCACTTCGCCTCGCGGAGGTAGTCGCACTCGTCTTCCAGCTCGCGCCCGAGCACTCGAAGCGTGTTGTCGAGGTAGAGCCCGCGCGGGAGTGCTGCGCTGGCGACGAGCAGCCATCGCAAGGTGCCGAGATCGCTTGCAATGGACTGGCGGACGCCCGGAAACTGGACCTTGACCGCGAGTTCGGCGATGCCCTTGTAGCGGTCCCGCAACGGCGAGTCTTGGACGAGCTTGGCACGATGCACCTGTCCGATTGACGCAGCTGCGAAGGGTCGCATGTCGAATGCTTCGAAGTGCGCCTGCCAGTCGGCGCCGAGGTTGTCCGCTAGGACTTGCTGTTCGTGCACGGGTCAGCCGCCAACGGAGAGACGTGCAACCGCCGGACGGACCGCCGTCTGCCACTCGGGCATGAAGTTTGCGCTATTCTGCACGCGTTGGAGGATCGCTTCGAGCTGCGGCGGGAGCTGCTTCGTATCTGCACAGGCCACGAGTCGATCAAAACGGACGTCAGAACAGAGTGAGCTTGCACCAGTCGGCGTAGACTAGCCCTGGATGCTCAAAAACTGGCCGAGCTTGAGCGCGGCGCCGCGCATTTTGGACAATTTGGCGACCAGGCGCTCGAGGTTGACCTCGCTCATAAGCAACGACTGCGAAGCTCCGTCTACTCGGTTGGAAGAGCGGCGAAACGCTTCGCTCGCCATACCGACGCCCAGTGTGGCGGCGAGGCCTGCGAGCGGGTGGTAGATCAAAGCCGCGCGCACACCGAGGCTGATTGCACCGACTCACCTCCATAATGCATCAAGCGACCGAACCGGGATGCAGGAACCTTGGAGGCGACGGCGTCGGCCTGCGTTTCATCAGATCCGGTCAATCATGCCGGTCATCGGGAGCCGAAGGGCGTGAGACGCACAGCTAGCTGAGGCTCAGCGTAGTGTTCTCGTAGGTCATTCGGGACAGACTCCTTGGCCGGCAAGTCGAGCTGAGCGGGAGAGGGCGGAAGCGAGGGAGGATCCTGCGGTCGAGGCGAGCTGTCGACGTCGCGAAAAGGCTCGAACTGGTGCTGAGCGGCGGGGGAGCTACCGAGCGGCTGTGCTGTCGACTCTAGCGGCGGTGTGGGATTAGAATGAGGCGGGAGAGGCGGAACAGAGGGTCGTCTGTCAGGGCGCGAGGTTGACGTGGGCGCGACGGGTTCTGACGCCGCGAGCGGTGTTGCGGGTGACGTTGTCGCCCTGAGCACTGGCTCGTGAGTCTGTGTGCGAGCGTGTTCGGTCCCAGTGTGCGTGAGGGGCTGGGTGAGGCTGTCGCGATGAGGACGAGGTCGGGCGAGTGAGCGGGTCTGGCGGAGTGTTGCTGCGCGCCGTGCGAGCGTGAGTGCGCCTTGTGCAGCCTGCCCGAGTCCGGCGTGCGCCCGTCGTCCTCCCGCACTCGCCATCGAGCGCACGAGAAGAAACCCGCTCGCTATCGCCGGCGTCCGCTTCTCTCGCTCGTCCCGCGCCACGCTCAGCACGACAGCGCTCACGATGGCACAGCAGGAGCGCAAACGTACGCACCCTCCCAATCCCGCACACCGCTTCATCTCCCCCACTCGCTCACGCCGCGGCTGTTCCCTCCTTCGGCGTCCTCGCCCGCTCGTCGTCGTGTGGACCCGCCTGACTCGCCTGACCCTCACGTGCAGCTCTTCCCTTCGCCTACCAGTTCTTGGCAGGCGCGATCGCAGGCGTGACGGAACTTCTCTGCCTCTATCCGCTCGGTGCGTCCAGTCTTTCCCCCTTGACCTCGCTCGCCGCTCTGCCTGTGCTGACGGATGCTCTCGATGCGCCGAATACAGATGTTGTGAGTGACGCCGGCTTGCAGCCATCCTGTGGGGAACCTGCTCTGACGCTTGATGGATTTCCAGGTCAAGACCCGCATGCAGCTGCAAGTCGGCAAGGCAGTCCCCGGCGCAGAACACTACAACGGCATGGTCGACTGCTTCCGCAAAATCATAGCCAAGGAGGGGTGAGCTGCCGCACGAGCCATTCGTACGGCAAATGTGCGACGACGGACGTGCTGACCTACGTGTACTTCTCCCCGCTCGCAGTGCCGGCCGGCTCTACCGAGGTCTCGTCCCGCCCCTGATGCTCGAGGCGCCAAAGCGTGCCGTCAAGTTTGCCGCCAACGACTTCTGGGGCAAGACGTTCAAACAGACGTTCGGCGTCGACAAGATGACCCAGAGCCTCTCGATCCTCACGGGCTGCAGCGCAGGCGCGACCGAGAGCATCGTCGTCGTCCCCTTTGAGCTCGTCAAGATCCGCCTTCAGGACAAGAACAGCATGTACAAGGGCCCGATGGACGTTGTCTCCCAGATCGTCAAGAAGGACGGTCCGCTCGGGCTGTATGCAGGCCTTGAGCCGACCTTCTGGCGGTTCGTCCAATGGCTCTCGTCGAACCTTTTGCGCGCAATCTGACGGCTGCATCCCCTCTAGGCACGTCATGTGGAACGGCGGCTACTTTGGATGCATCTTCCAAGTCCGCGCTCTCTTGCCCAAAGCCGAGGTCTGTCGGGCTCTCTCGTCCAGCTTTCACCACAAACTGACGGCGAACCTCGACAGACCAAGTCGGCCCAGCTCTTCAACGACTTCGTCTCCGGCGCGGTCGGTGGTTTCGTCGGTACCGCCTTCAACACTCCTTGTGCGTTCATCTCCCGATCTAGGCTCGCAGAGGCTTGTCGGGGAACTCATCTGGTGCGCCTATCGCTACAGTCGATGTCGTCAAGTCTCGGGTGCAGAACTCGGTCAAGGTGTGCAGCTTCTCGCTCTCGCTCCCGTACTCGCCAACGACGACTCATTCTGGCGTCTCCTCAGGTTGCGGGTCAGGCGCCCAAGTACAACTGGACTTTCCCATCGCTTCTACTCATCGCGCGCGAGGAGGGCGTGGGCGCGCTCTACTCGGGCTTCCTCCCGAAGGTCTTGCGGCTCGCACCAGGAGGCGGCGTCCTCCTGCTCGTTGTCGAGTTCACTCTGGGTATCTTCCGCAAGCAGCTTGGCCCTCCCTATATCTAGCTTTCGGAGTATATCACAGAAACCGAGTGCAATGTCCATTCACACTCCGACTGTTGCTGGGGACCATAATGAGCCCATCTAGAACACCTTTATGCAAGGGCCCTCGTGTAATCGCTCCTGCGTGTGTTTGTATCAGCAGCCTGCGCGATAAGCTGACAAGTTGACCGTACATGAACGCCCAAATTGTCCGCCCGAGCAAATGCCTTCCCGCAAACGCCACAATGAAAAGGCTTGACCCTCGTATGCACAGCAGTATGCCGCTGCAAGTGCTCAAGACGTTTGAATCGTGCCAGACATTGCGCAAAATGACAAGCGAAGGGCCGTTGTTCCCTTTGGCGCGTGGCGGCGACGTCGACAGCTTGTGATGGGACTTCTCGGGCGGTATCGGCATAGTCGAACGCCGCGGTCATAATTTGCGGGGACGATTGTCGGGATGAGCATAGTGCATGTGTGAACGGCGCAAGAGAGGATGCAGGAGACGGGCGCGAAATAACGGCGTTGGTCGAGCTAGCGGGCGGGGCGGCGGTACAATGCCGAGCAAGGACTCGGGAAAGAAGGTCGTCGTATGGGACCGAGAACCAGAAGAAGAGTTTGCGGGCCTTGCGTGTCTTGATGAAGTCGTCGCGGAAGAGGGCATCTAGGAGTGGCGCCTGTGCTGCTCAATGTCAGTAAGAGAAGCAGGAACACAGTGCAAACAATCTGCGCACCTGGGAGGGTAACAGGATACAATCACGCCCTATCTTAAGCCGTCTTAAGTCGCTGTAGACCGCGCGAGCGAAAACCTTCGGGTCATATTGACGAAGACCAGCCAGCTGGCTCTGGAAGGCCACAATACGAACAATGTCGGTCCCCGTCACGTAATATAGACCTTGCCAGCGTATGCAGGCTACTGTCTCCCCTTCGGTGAGATCGAACGTTCGGAGCGTGAGAACATTGCCCTGGTCCTGGACGACAGCAGGGAATGTCGTTGGGGCGGTCGTGATGAAGAGCTGAAGAGCGGAAGGTGTGGCAGAGCTCATAGATACGAAGGAGAGTCGTGCGGCGAGACTAAGTGATGAAGAGGGCTGGAGGGGCAAGCAGGCGGGAACAAAGGGTATCCTCCTCTGTCTCATCTTTGCCGATGAGACATAGCTCCTGAGCGCCTGAGCCGCTTGATCAACACCTCCGCGCGCGAACGAACGACGCGATGAACAAGCGAACAAGGGCGATACATCACCTGCGGATGACATGCCCACGGAGGGTTCGCCACGTCGTCCGCATTATCATCGGCAAGCCCGTCCTTACCGAGGTCGTAAGCGGGCTTTTGTACGATTTCCGTGGCAAACAGCTTTGATCGATCACCCTTCGCGCCTTCGCTGGCAGTGGGATGAGCGCATTACGATAGACTTGCATAAATACGGATGCCCGAACTAGCTGACATGTACACTGCACCCCTCCTTCCGAGTCATAAGTTTCGGCGTCTTTGAAGCTAGCCAGGATGTCAAGAGAGACGAGATCAGCGCAAATCTCAAGGTCTGGAGAGAATGGCGAACGTACGGAAGCTTAGGCGATCGTGCAGGCCATGTACGAGGTGACGGTCGGGTTGTGCTCCTC
>QYSD01000082.1:0-75205 GCA_009806315.1 Rhodotorula sp. ZM1 | reverse complement strand
AGGTGAGTCTCCTGCACCCACTGACCACAGCTACACCCGCGCTGACCCACTCCGGACCGCTCCCTCGCCCGTACCACACACCCTGCCCTCCTCACCCTCGACGCCACCCAGTCACTCCCCCTCTCTTCTGCCTGGCCTCGACCCTCGACGTCACCACCACTACCTCCTCGACACCGCAAGTGAGTTCGCAGCCCCCTCCGAGCACCGACAACTGGAGCTGACCTTCCCTCGCCTTCTCCGCTCGCAGCTCCTCGTCGAGGACTTGGTGGACGAGGCACTGGTCCGCTCTGGGTCGAGGTCGACGTGTGAGTCTGCGGCTCGTCTTCTCTGGCTCTCGTTCGACGGTGGGAGGACGGGACGAGGGCGACTCTGGGTGACTGCTGACCGTCCTCGCTCGCTCGCTCGCAGCCTTGCCGCCCTCGCCCTCGCGTCGCAGTCGAACAGTCGACGCCGAGCTCAACGTTTCCGCGTTATGTGAGCTGGTGCTGCTCTTCTCCAACTGTCTCTCCGCTGTGACTGACTTCACACTCGTGACCCTGCAGCCACTCTGCTCAGTCTTCTTTCGTGTACATCTTCAGGTGTGTTCGCTTCCGTTGCGCTTCACGAGCCACACACAGCTGACCGCGATCCGTGCACCCACAGTCTCGGTAATTATGGACGACCATCGTGCGTTGACTTTCGGTTCTCTCGCCAAGGTGCATGCCTGACTGACGCCTCAACTTCCATGCAGGCGAATCCTTCGCTGCCACGCACCCACTGCGGTCCGGTGGCGCTCTCACCGCACGCTCAGCTTCTCCGTGAGGGCTGTCGTCGACGCTTTCGAGTGAGTGCTCCTTTTCTCCTCTCAGCCTGCGCTACCGAACTGACTCGCCTCTCTCACGTACGCAGACAAAGCAGGTGATTGAGGAGGAGGACACGAGGTCGTCGGGTGCATGAGCTTGGCGTAGCTGTGTAGGGGCGAGACAGTCCTCGTCGCCTCGGGCTCTATACGCCGGCTGTAATGCAAGAGGGAGAAAGAGGGAAGGAACAGCGACGGCAACTCTCGACGACAAAGGGTGTGCGTGCAGGTACATGCAAATGAACGATAGCACAGAAAGTACTACCGGTCTTCCTCCATCGGATCTGCCTGCTCCGCCAACACCACACCGTTGTCGCCCGCCTCCGGATCCAGCGGCATGTCGACCTTCGGACTACTCGCGCGCACAAAACGCTGCTGCAACGTCGACGTCTCCAGCAGATCCTTCGGACTCAGCGCCTTGCCCGGACTCGTGGTGCTAGTCCGTTCCCGCTCCGGACTAAGTGTCGTCGCGCCGGTCAGCGCAACTGGTTCCGCCGTCTCCTTCCCTCCGCTACCTGGGTCGACCTCGTCTACCAGTCCTCCCGTCGGTGTCGCTGTCGAGTGTAGCGCTTTAGGCGGTGAGAGCTGTGGATTTGTCGCCGAACCGGGCGGGATGGTCGGAGGAAGGGAGATGGGATGGTTTCGAGGCGATGAGGCCGGAGGAGGGGAAGACAGGAACATA
Source organism: Rhodotorula sp. ZM1 (assembly GCA_009806315.1). Lineage (NCBI taxonomy): Eukaryota > Fungi > Basidiomycota > Microbotryomycetes > Sporidiobolales > Sporidiobolaceae > Rhodotorula > Rhodotorula sp. ZM1. The sequence goes on along the minus strand of QYSD01000082.1, from coordinate 73,685 downwards.
GGGTCGACGTCGCCGTTTTCTGACGCGGTCTCGGATTTCCGAAGCCAGGATATAGGGCTGAGGAGGGGTACGACTTTGGGTGACGCTCGAGGAGTGGCTGAAGAAGGAGGTGTAGGTCTTCGGGTCGCGACAGCAGACGGCGAGACTGAGGGATGTGCGGGAGAAAGAATGACGCCCTGGCTAACGACGCCGAGCGAGTTCTCGATTGTTGTTGCGGAAGTCGAAGCGATCGGTTCTTCCGAGTCCCAGTCCTCGCTGAAAGCAGACTTTTCGGACGTCACGCTCAAGACGCGGTTAACGGCGCGCAGATACTTCGGGAGAGAGGTGTATTGTCGTCGAGGATAGAGGGAGAGTTCGCATAGTCGCTGGATGGTGAAGGGAGGTCTGCGAGAGAACCAGTTCAGTTCAACCCGCTGCGACCGCCCACTTCGCTCTACGCACCCAGTGAACGAGTCGAGCGTGTTGTACGCCCTCCCCCGTGCTTGCAACGCGTCTTCTGGAGCGAGCGGCCAAGGTGGACCCATCGCAAGGAAGTTGGAGATGGCCTGGCGAAACGAGGAGTCAGCTCGCCTCGACACATTCTGGCGGAACCGCGTGCACCTCTGCCAGCTTGTGCTTGATCATGTCCTTCAGAATAGGCCAGTCGGCGCTGCGGCGAACGAGTCCTGTGAGTTCACATCGCGCGATTCGATCCGAGACCAGACTCACTCGACTACGTTCGTCGAAGCCGTCTGCTCAAGCAGTTCATCGAATGTCGGCTGCCATTCGAAGTTGGCGGACAACTCTGGCTGCGCAACGGCATCTGCAGGGTTGTCGTCGCGAGAGTGAGTTCGGTGACGGCGCGCGAGGGAACAGCGAGCGAGACGCACAGCCGTTTGCCGTCTTGTTCGGCATCTTCAAGCGGGCAGTCTCAGCCTCTCAGCAGGTTGCAGCGAGGAGAGTGAGCGTGTCGGGTGAAGTTGACCTTCATCGCCGACTCTTGATGAAGAACGACCCGCTCAGCTGGCTCGATAGAGGCTTTTGACAAGCTGGGCAACTCTATAGATGCTCAAATAGCGATGGACGCGCCCGAACCGCGGTCCATCCGGCCGCCCTCGCCTTCACTTCACCTTCGACCGCCTCGAGGACAACAGCGCGTCTGGGCGGCGACACAGGGCGGTGGAGGATGCGAGAAGACGTCTGGCAGAGATTTTGTACTGCTGCAGAGGGCTCTACGCCGACTCAAGCTACATCGTCATCGCTTCGGCTTCACCTCGGTGCTTCCGACCTCCTGTCTCTCTTGAGGGTGTCTCTTCGTACTCCACAGCTCGTCCTTCTCTCACGCGTGAACACTGCCTCATTGCTGCTCCTCTTCTGGGAGTCCGCAAGACGGTACAGCCCGTCCTTTCGCAAGTGCGGCGCCGCTGTCTCCCTTGTCCCCTCCCCCTTCACTCGCTCATCAATTGACGCCGACAGTCTTTCCAGCTTGCTCTCTTGCTCAGCACCTTACAGCACTGTACAGTGGACGACCTGCATACCCAACCTTCCGCCCACGATTCCACCAACCCTTCCAATCCGGCTCTTTCCATGTCGATCCACACGTACGACCTCGACGGCGACGGCTACGCAGACACGGTCCTCTCCGACTCCTACCCATACGACACAGGCTACTACGGCGACTCGTACGGCGACCCCTACTACGGATCGGGAGACGACTTGTACGGATACGAAGGGGGCGTTGGGTTAGGAGGGGGATACGGGTACGATGAGCCGCTCTGGGGGTACGAAGACGGATACTACCCGGATCTGTACAACTATACGAGCTTTGTCGACCACTCGATGCCGCTGTTTGATGCGTGGGGCGACGAATCGTGGGAGGAGGAACAGGTGCGCCTCGGCTCTTTCACTTCAGGATATCCGCCAAGCTAACTTCTCAATTTACAGTATGCTCTCGCCGACCTGATGGTGCGCTCGAAGCTTCTGGGCAGGGCTTGAAATCGTAGCTTACGCTCGTCTACGTCTCCCCGCTTTGCAGTACTTCCAACGGCAACTCGACCTCGACAACGCCCTTTCCGAGTCCGAACGCCTTCATCGCTGGGAAGAGCGTCTCGCATGGGAGCAGCTTAACGAGGAGGAGCGGGCTTTGAGGTACCGCGAACTCGCAGCCACGGGCAGTCTCGGCTTGCTCGGGCTGTCGGGCGGGTTCTGGGGTCGCAGATTCGGCGGACGGGACCTCGACTTGAGCTACTTGAGAAATGTTCCGCTTGAGCGAGGTTTGTTCGCCCCGAGCTACAGGTCGTCGTTCACTCGCTTCCCCTGTGAGACTGCCTTCGCTCGCTTCGTCGGGAGGCGAAAACCCTGCTGACTCCTCGTCGCCCGCAGCCCTCGCCCGCCGCTACTCCCCGTACTTCTCGCGCAGCCGTTTTCGCGGCTTTGGCGAACCGATCAATCCGATGCCAGGCGCCAGCTACCGCTCGACAAGGCTCTCGTACGGGAACGGTGTCGGGCTGAGCTTGAGGGAACAGGAGTTGAGGAGCAGGCTGAGGGTAGCGGAGATGAGGGGTGAGTTGGTGTCTCGATCAAGTCTTTGGGGGAGAACTCGAACCTGACCTTGCTCCTGCGCAGCGTCTTTGACCGGACTCTCGCCCGCTCAACGTGCTCAAGCGTACGTCTTGTCACTTTGGAATGAGGAGAACGAGCCAGCTCACCCGTTGCGCCTGCTTCCGCAGCCTCGATGACGCCCGCCGCCTTCGAGCCGAGATCAACGCCGAGTCTCGCCTCGCTCGCGACATCGACCGCACCGAACGCCGCACCGACGCCCTCCTCGCCGCGCGAGAAGCTGAAGCGGAGCGGAGAGAGATTAGGGAAGAGATGGCGGAGCGGAGGGGCATTCAGCGGCTCGAAGACGCGGCGGGAGACCTGATGTCTCGGCCGATGCCGGGAGGGTTCGTCGGAGGTGAGTGAGCGTGCGTATGGCCGAAATGGCCGAGTTCAGAGCTGACTGCTCGCTTTATGTGTGTCACAGGAGGATACGGCGGACGGTACTACTGAGAATTAGGCTTCGCGGGGTTCCTTCCGCTCTCCTCCTCCAGCACCAACGCGCGCTCTGTATTGACCGACGTGTATCGATGTTCAGGGACTCGATCTGCCGTCACGAGGAGCGGGGGAAGCACCGATCGGATAGGCTCGATGCTGCGCAATATTCAGGTAATCTGCGACGAGCACAGCATTGAGTACTCGCAGAAGAAGCGCGAGGTATAGTACCGAGGGGTGGAGGAGCGCTTGCGAAGTCCCGCTTGACCCGTACGAAACTGCTTTCGCTTGGTTTCCTCGCTCTGCCCTTGTGAAGTTCGTGTATTTCAGCGAAAGAGGCCCACCTCGTCGGCCCTCGACTACACTCCCAACGCCCGCTTGTTGTACTCGACCAGCTCGTCAAACTTGACCTGCGATCCGCCGAAAATGTCGAGCGCTGAACCGAAGGTGAGGTCGACCTTGCCGTTCGAGAGCTGGTCGACAAGCGCCAGGTCGTCCGCACCTGCCAGCTCGATCGTGAGCGAGGAGGCGGAGCGGAGTGACAGAGAAGGAAACGCACTCTTTGCTCCGCCGGCGTAGGTCGTCGGGATGGTAGTCCACTCGCCCAGTTCTGCAAGCGAAGCCGGTCAGTATCGTCATTCTACGAGGATTAGCGCGATGTCCGGTGTCAGCGCACTGGTGACGAGCTTTTCGTCGATGCCCTTGCACAAGCCTTCGACATCCGCAGCGTGAATGAGGAATTCGCTGCAAGACACGGGAAGGAGACACGGTCAGCTACCCGGTCCTCGGGCACTGAGGACGTTTTCGCGCACCTGCAGTATTGTGATAGCCGGGCGAGCGATTCTGTCCCCCCAGAAGTGAGTCGGCACACTTTGGGTGAGCGCGAAAGGATGGGTGAACCTGACGCACCTGCGCAGACCTCCATGTCCGTCATGACCTGCCACCGATCCATCGCCACGATCCATCGATCGTCTCGCCGCCGGCAGCTGCGCGTCAACCCCAAGTTCAGCCCGAGTTGGGAAGCCGGTCAAGGCAGGCAACGCACCTCACGTCGACAACTAATCGCTCCTTACCAACCTTCTCTGCCAGTCGTCGCAGGCGGTCCTCGTCAAACTTGGCGCCGGGGAAGAGGTAGGAGGTGACGATAATCTGATGCGAAGCGTGTCAGCAAAGTCAAGGGTTGGAACGGAACGGCGCGGCGAAACGCACCTTCTCCGCTCCCGCATCCAGCCATTCCTGTGCGTTGTCCTCAGTCATACCACCTCCGATCTGGAGGCCTCCTGCGCGGAGAGAAGAAGGTCTTCCTGAGCAGACTGTCCTGCACGAGGAACTCGGGGCGCACCTGGCCAAGCCTGTAGTGCCTCGCGAGCCACTCTGTCATTCCCGGGTCCCAGCTTGATCACATGTCCGCCAGTAAGGTTGTGCTTGCGATACAAGTCGGCATAGTAGGAGGAAGGGTGTCTGCGGAGCGAAGCAAACCAGGTTAGCGATTGCAAATCTTCTTTTCAGCGCTTCGGCAAGGTCAGGCGCACTCCGAGACAAAGTTGGTCTTCAGGTTTTCGGTGTCGAGCGAGCCGCCGACAATTTGCTTGACCGCGCCGTTGTGCAGGTCAATGCAGGGACGAAAAACGCTCGGCTGCAGTGTTGAGGCGGGAGGAAGGCCAGCACTGGTCATCCCTATGCATATGAGTCAAGAGAGAACGCCCGCACGGACCATGGCTACGCTTTGTCGCGGATTGACGGAGCAAGCGTTTCGACGATGAGAAAGCGAGATCGGGGAGACGACCACTGGTGGGTCTGTGTCTCGGGGCGAACAGACCGTAGACCAGTCCGAGTCTGTACCGTAGTGGCAGAACTCTTCGCTAGCTGATGAAGCGACGAGTAGTGAGCTGTGCCAGATCGAGGAGGGTCGAGTCTTTGACGCTTGACATTGGCGACTCTCCGCTCTTGCTGCTCCAAATAGAGTCTGCACGCGCTTGGACAGCTCCGGAGAGCTTCTACAACCCGGCCGCATTGCTCGCAGCTCTGCCCGCCGTTGCCCATCTGCCCTCCGCCTCGTCTCGACGCGTCCTTCAGAACTCCCGTGATAACCTGCAGAGATGGCTACCGAGGCAGACGAAACCTCCACGGTACGTTTCAACGTCCTTGTACGCGCGCGCAAGCCAAGCTGACCCGCTCATCTCGCCCGCAGGTCTACAAGAGTATCAACGAGGTGCGACTCGCGGTGCTGCAGGTTCACCAGGCAGAGACGGGCGCCAACCTGACTGTTTGCCGCAGGAGTACAAGATCTGGAAGAAGAACTCGCCCTTCCTGTACGATCTCGTCATCACCCACGCTCTCGACTGGCCTTCCCTCACTTGCCAATGGCTGCCGGACAAGGAGACGTGCGTGGCGTTCGTTCGCCTTCGTCGAAGTTATCAGGGAAGTTGAACACCTCGTCCTCCTCGCAGCCCCGCCGACAAGGACTACACCGTTCACCGCCTTCTCCTCGCGACTCATACCTCGGGCGAGGACAACAACTACCTTCAAATCGCAACTGTCCACCTACCGAAGCCTCAAGCTGAGCTGAGCCTCGACAAGTACGATGATGAGCGTGGAGGTATGTCGAAAGACGGTTCCTTCTGTCGATAACTCGCTAATAATTGCCCATTCTCGCCGCAGAGATTGGCGCACACACTGCTACCGAGCCGCGCGTCCAGATCACGCAGTCGATCAACCACACCGGCGAAGTCAACCGCGCGCGCTACATGCCTCAGAATCCTGACCTCATTGCGACCAAGACGGTCATGGGCGACGTCTACGTCTTCGACCGGACGAAGCACCCGAGCCAGCCCATCGGCAACGAGTGCAAGCCCGACATTACGCTGAGGGGCCACTCAAAGGAGGGGTGAGTGAAGCAAGTTGCTTCTGTGCAGGAGCGTGACTGACCGCGTTCCTCTCGTCTCGTGCAGATACGGCTTGTCGTGGAACCCGCTCAAGCCGCGGGAGGGACATGTATTGAGTGCGTCGGAGGACACGACCGTCTGCCACTGGTGCGTCTGGCGCTGTCCTCCTCGCTCCCTACGCCTCCTCATCTCCCGCTTTCCGCTCGCAGGGACATCCGCGGCTACACGAAGGGCAATTCGTCGATGGACCCGCTCAATGTCTACCGAGGACACACGGCGATCGTCGAGGACGTTGCGTGGCACAACTTGCAGGAAGACGTGTTTGCGTCGGTCGGCGACGACCGCATGCTGTTGCTGTGCGTTCAGTCTTGTGCTCATGAGTCACTGGCTCACTGACGAGGCTGATACGCTTCGCAGGTGGGACACGAGGGGCCAGCAGGGCGCGATGAAGCCAACGGCGCGAGTGCAGGCTCACGAGGCAGAGGTCAATGCCGTCGCGTTTGCACCGCACAACGAGAACATCCTCATCACCGGCTCGGCGGACAAGGTGCATTGAGCTCGAGCTTGGCCCCGAGCGTTTGAACTCGCCTAACTCTCGAACACCCTGCAGACCGTCGCGCTGTGGGATTTGCGTAACCTCAAGCTCAAGCTGCACACCTTCGAGTCGCACCAAGAGGAAGTCCTCCAGCTCGCATGGTCTCCGACGAACGAGACGATTTTCGCGTCTGCATCAGGCGACCGACGAATCAACCTGTGGGACGTCAGCAAGATTGGGCTCGAGCAGACGCCCGAAGACGCCGAGGACGGCCCGCCCGAGTTGATGTTTGTGCACGGAGGACACACGGCGAGGCCGACGGACTTGGCGTGGAGCCCGAACGAGCCTTGGACGTTGTGCAGTGCTGCGGAGGACAACGTGTTGCAGATCTGGACGCCGAGCAGGTGCGTTTCGCTTCTCCCCTCCTGCTTGCGCTTCTGCCTCTCGTTCTCATACTGTTCCTCCGGCAGCACTCTCGCCAACGCCGAGCCTGTCGTCGAGGAGATCGAGCTCGAGTAGAAACGCTTTCTTCCTGTCACCGCATACCCTCATCTTCCCTGCCGTCGTACTCGCCTTCGCCTCGCTTCAGGGCATACTTGTAACCCTACTATTCACCGCCGGCGCTCGTCTGGCCAGCACTTGAAGCGGTGGATAGCGAAGGGTTTCGTGCTGCCGACTGGCGCATTCGCAACGTCTCCTCTCCTCATCCCGTCGCCCTTCGATCCTCGGTGAAGTGCCCCTCTGCTGACTCGCTGACGCTCCGATCCCACTCAGCAGACCGTTCCCGTTGCTGCAGGTCGAGGTGCTCGTGCCTCTCCCCTCGCTCTTTCGCGACCGTCTTCGAGGGGAGATGGACGACGATGCTTCTCGTCTCTTCCCTCTTCTTTCTTAACTCGGTCGTTTGACGCTTGTCGCGCGCGCAAGCTGACTGAGCGCGATGTCCGCCGCCGGCTTGTTGTCTTCCGCCGCCGGCGCGGCGCTCGCGCAGCAGCAAGACGTTCTCTTACAGGTGCACGACGCCTTGCTCGCAGTCATGTTCGCAGCGGTGTTCTACGTGCGTGTCTCGCAGGGCGTCGCCGTTTCGCTCGCCGCTAACTACTTTCGACGCGCTTCCAGTCAGAAGGACGAGTCGATATTCGTGTGGACCTACATCTGGACGACGATGGCCGGCGGTACAGCGTGTCTGGCGATTCAAGCGTCTGTGAGTCCCCATTCGTAGGACGTTCAAGACAATCGCAATTGACGATGGTCCGCGTCCAGGCACTCTATCGCGACCTCACTACTCTCAGCACGCACGGTGCGGCGTCAACGTCGCGGGTCACCGTCATGCAGACGTTGGAAGCCTGGGTGTGCGTGACAGTACGCTCCTGACTCCCTACCCCGCTTTGTGCAAAGTAAGGACTACTCACCCGTTCACGCCTCACAGTTCGGCGTCGAGGTCAAGGCCTACTACACGTCAACCGCGCAGTGCGTGTCACGAACTACCGCATTCTCCAGACGCTCGCCGTCCTCCTCGGGCTCGGGACAGTCGCCGGTTTCCTCGACTGCGCCATCGTCACCGTGCGCGCTCATCTCCACGACGCACTGCCGCACAAGGAGGCGCGTTGACAGTGTCGTCTGCGGGACGAAGCGAGCTGATCTTCAGTTCTGAAACAGGCTCATGCATACATCCTTGCTGCGCGTCGTCTCTTGCAACGTCTCCGGCCTCTGCTGACTCTACCTGACGCTGCAGGCCGCTTGGGTGCGTCGACGATCTTTGCGAAGGAAGCGGAGCGCCACTTGCCTCGCCAACCTCCAGGCCTTTGCCGCCGACGGACTTCTCTGCGCCCTGATCCTGTTCTACGAGCTGGTCTACAAGCGTCGCGCAGCTGCATTCAAGAGCTCATTGGTCGAGCAGTTCACGATAGTCGCGTTGAGGAGTAGCGTGGCCCTCTGTGCGTGTGGCTTATCGACTCCGACTGGACATGGCGCTGACCGCATTTGCGTCTGCCGAGTGCCACTGCTCCTCAGCATGACCGTCATGGTCACCGTCGGCTTCGTCACGGCAGAAGCGAGTCTATCCAGGTGCGTGAGCGGGAAGAAGCAGGAGTCGAGCGCAAAGACTGACGGCTTCCTTTTGCCGGGCAGACTGGATTGGACATGTCGCGCATCTTTCCCTTCGGCGGACGACCTTCCCCGTTGCCGGCATTTTCTCATACCGCTCTTGATTATCGTCTCCAAACATTTGTTGTCAGCACTCGTCGCTGTCGAGCTCCGCAAATAAGCGAATGCAAGAGGCTGCTTCGCGGTCCGGACGGACAGCACACAAGGCGAGAGAGATCGAGGAGGGGACGCTCGCAGATGTTCCTACTCACTCAAGGTCCGAAAGCTCGTTCAAGAGAGCGGATGCGTGCAAGGCTTGTTGGCCTGATGGATTGCGAGGAGTGAGGAGGCGTGAGCGGTACACCAGGTACACGGGTGCGGAAGGAAACGGCAAGAGCAGATCGAGACGGTACAACCTTCGTGAAAGAAACGCGAAACAATCCCCCATCGAGAACAACAACGGTCAAACAGAAAGCAAGAAAACGTCGAATAAGAAAATCTCCTCCAAACCCCCGCTCGCTCCGTCACCACACCCTCTGTCCGCCGATCGAGCTGCCAAAGACGTCGGCTGGCGACGCACGTCCATCGTCGTCGTCGTCGCTGCTCTGGCTCAACTCGGAGTCGGTATCGGCCTGTCGAGGGCGTCGGAACGCCCCGCCGTTGAGCGCTTGGAGGTACAGGCCCGTGCCGGTTGTGTGCCGACGAGGGAGGTTGGTCGTACCCGGGTGGCGCGGGGCGTGCTGCGTGTGATGGTGCTGAGGCGGGTGCGGGCGTTGCGGCTGCAGCTGTTGAGTCGGCGGTGAGCGCTTGCGGAGCGGGGGAGAGTGCCGAGTCGCGGGCGAGGGGTGAGGAGCCCGCACGCCGCCTTCGTCGTTCTGGGCGCGCGTGACGGTCGGTTCATGAGGCTGCTGAAGCTGCGAAGGCGGGACGGCAGGCGCAGAGGGCGGGCCATGCTGCTGCATCGCGGCGGCGAGGTTGGTCGAGCTCGCCGGACGCTGGGGTAGCGGCTCGCCCGGCATCGTCGGACGACGAGGCATCCCGCCCATGATGCGATTGCGGGTCTGGCGTTCCCAGAGCAAGTTGCGGCGGAGGGACTCGCTCAGCTCGGTCGCGAGCATGGCGCGGCGGGTCGTCCGAGGTGTCTGGGGCGGGGCGACGACCTCCTCGAGTTCGCGCTGACGACGGGCAAGCGCGGCAGCCGCCGCCGCCTTGGCTTCGGCATCCGCATCGACGTCCTCGTACTCGGACGATCCTTCATCCTCTCCCTCCTCGGCGACGACTCCTCGTCCACCATACCCCGCAGCCGCTCCTTCACCCTCGTCCGAACTCGACTCGAGCTCGACATGCTCCGGCTTGCCCTTCAAGAAGCTCTTGTTCCTCCCGTTCAAAGCCAACCTCCCGTCAATCAAGCCAGTCGACTTGGAAGGATGCAGCTTGCCCATCGTCGGGAGTGCCGACATGCTCTTGTGATTCCGTCGCATGAGGTCGACAGCCGAGTGGGTGCGGTCCGAATCGTCGATGAACTGGTCTGGGTGGAAGAGCTGCGAGAGCAAGCCTGGCGGTCGACGGGTGAGTTCGCCTGGACCGCCCGTATTGGCTCCGGCAAGAGTCGCGGTCGATGCGGTGCGCTGCTTGGCGAACAAGTTGGACGAATCGGTGCCGCCTGCTCGAGCGTTCGAAGCCGAGTTGCGCGCGATGTCCGACTCGGTTGAGTACTCCGATCCCCAGCCTGACGAGTCGTCGTCGTCGTCGTCCTCCTCTTGATCACTCTCCGTCTCGCTCGCCCACTCGTCCTCATCCTCCTCCCTCGCCTTGTTGTCAACCTCCTTCCCCTTCCCCTTCGCCTCCTGCCCGGCCGCCGACCCAACCGCACTCTTCTTCAACGCCGAAGGCGGCGACACGACCACCCTCATCCCTCCTGTACTCCCACCTCCACTCCTCCCCCCAGCACTCGACCGACTACCCTCCTCGTCCGACTCGGGCGACGATATGAAGAAGATCTTCTTGCCCCTGTCACCCGTCGGTGGGCAGGGGGGTTTGCGGTGAAAGGCGGAGGGACCGGGACCCGCTGCCTGCACCTGCGCCTGCGACGGCGCTGGAGGTGGGACTTTGTTGGGCGTCGAGGCGGAAGTGGAAGTCGAGGCGCGAGGCGAGCGAGATCGAGGAGAGACGGACGACGAAGGCTTGAGCGCGCCAGACTTGGGCGGACTCGGGCCCAACGAGGCGAGGGTCGTCGCAGGCGTCGGGGGAGGTGCGATCGCTCCGGGTCCCGGTCTCGCCTCCACCGACGCGGGTACCACGACCTGCCTTCCCGCCGGCGCCGGCGCAGGAGGGGACGGCTCGAACCCCTTGACAAAACTCGCCGGCTTGAAACTTGCCGCCAGTTCGGCCGTACTCTGCGCGCGGCGAGAAAGGGAGAGGTCGGACCTGTTTCGAGAGTTGGACAGTGCGAGCATGGCTGTTTCCGAGGGGGTCATGCGGATCGCCTCGTCGGCGCCGGGTGTGGGAGGGGAGGGCGAGATGGGTTGCGGGCGCCTCGACGCGGAGGACGAGGCGTGCAAGGGCATGGTCGACATTGCGAGACCCGAAGGGACGCGGCGGTTTGGCGGAGCGAGAGGCGGAGGAGGGGCCGGAGCGGGAGCGGGAGCGGGTTCTTCGGGCGCAGCGACGGCGGCTGAGGGTGTCGAGGCGGATCGGGAGATACTCGGCGAGGCGGCTCGACTGCTGCGCTGGCGTGCTGAAGTCGAGGCGGAGGAGGACGAGCGGGTGAGCGAGACGCCTGCAGCAGGGGTAGGCGACGCCGGCCTCGAAGCCTGCAGCGACGCCTTGTTGAGGTTGTCGGGCGCACTCGAACCCCTCGAACCGAGCGGGGGCTTGCTCAACCCGCCGTTTGTCGCCGTGCCATCGACGCTCCTCGCTCGTCCCGGGACGGGGATCTCGGGCAGGCGCTGCAGATCCGCAATTATGCGCTGCAATGACCCGCCACTGATGACCGGTGTGCCTCCCCACTCTCGTGACACCCCTCGTCGCGCAAGAGGCGGTCGAGACGGAGCGGTCGTTGTCCGGCCGCGGAAGGGGTCGGTCTCGGCGGCGGATCGGGGCAGAATGGATGTCGACGCGGGTTTGAGTGCGTTCGTCGAGGGAGGAGAGGCGCGGGCGCGTGGCGGAGAGGCGGGCGTTACCGCCTCGTCCTGATCCTCGTCGCGGCTCGAGTAGCTCCCGCCGCCGCTGCTCGCGTCGGATGCTTCTTCCCACTCTGGATCGCTCCAGTCCGCTTCTCGCATGTCGTCGACTGTGGGCGAGCCTCGTGCCGAGCGAGGGAAGGGCTCGCCGTCGCGCCTGCACCCGCCCGACTCGTACCACAGCCTCCACGAGAGGTTCTCCAACCTCCTGCCATTCTGCAAGTTGTCCTTGCACCGGGTGAAGACTGTTCCTCGCCCACGAGGTCAGTTTCCGGATCTACCGCGGATGGACGAGACGAACGCGGGGGACTCACGAGACCACAGTTCCGACAGCGAGTCGAGGTCGAGTTGTCCGAGGCTGGCGAGCGAGTCTGGCGCGAGTGCGAGGACGTGCGTCGAGAGTGCCGTGTGCATCGTGTCTGTGGACCGTCCCCTTTGCACGCGAAGCTGGTGAAGAGTCGAGTCGCTCGCGGTGGATGTCACGAGCTCGGCAGAGAGAGTTGCGGAGGGCGGCGCGAGAGAGCAAGAGAGGGGGGGGTGTTGGTGTTGGCAGAGTGGGATGTTAGAGTGTGCCCAGAGTGGATGTGAGTGTGTCTGGGACGAGTTGGAGTGGCCCCGGATCTTGGGGACGAAGAAGCGCCGGTGGGGAGCGAGACGGCGAGGCGGGGCGGGTCGGCCGTCGGCTAGCTGACTTGTTCGGATGGGAGTGCCAGTATGTCTCGCTCTGCGTCGCGCAGGTGGTGGAGCAGTACTGCTCGACTCGCCCGTGAGCAGCTAGCTGTCAGCCGTCCCGACCTTCGCAGCGCGAGACCAGCCGAGACGAGACGAGACTGACGGCACGCACTCAGTCAGCCATCATGATGCCGAATGCTTCGTTCTATCCACAGCCGTATTTCTCTCGATACGACTCGATGGCTCTCCCTCTTCGATGCATCTCCTGCGGGGCGTTACACCCGTCCTCGTAACCTGATTAGTGCGTGTTGTGCGGGAGGGCCGGATTAGTCGGCGAGGTCCGTGGCACCCGTCTTCATCGCTTCATCGCTCGTGTCGCTGTGAAACCAGTACTCCCAGACTTCTCCGAGCTTTCGTGCCATACGATTGTTGTCAAGCGCTGGTGTCGTTTGAGGGACAGTCAAGCGAGAGAAAGGAAGCAGTCGCACGTTCCCTCGCACAGTTTCCCGACGCCACAACAACTGCTGTGATGGTGCACGTTGCACACATCAGCTACACCTACTCGCGCTTCCGCTTCTTGTTGGCAAAGCGCCCGCCCCCGGCCTTGCGCTCCTTCTGCCCGTCCCTGCGCCGCGAAGAACTCCTTCTTCCCGCGCTCGCCCCGCTTCTCGTCCTCCCTGCAAGCAGGAGAGTGTCAGCGACGAGATAAGGATGTTGAGTAGGGCGACGAATGACGCACTTGGCCAGCTTTTTCGCCCGCTCGACCTTTGCGCGCCTGCTTGGCATCCGTGTCGCGCGAGACTCTTGCTGCAGGAGCGAGAGCGCCTTCCTTCTCGTCCGGCTCCACGACGACGGCATGCTTCTTTTGCAGATCTGCGAGCGAAGCCCGAGTCAGCGAGGAATCGCGTCGGTCGATAGAGCACAAAGCGCAACACACAGGTCTTGTTCTTCTGCGGCAGCTGCATCTTGGGCTTCGAGGCGAACGGCAGAGCTGCGCCCTCGGCACGGCGGACCTCGCCAGTCGAGCACATGCCGTGCCAGGCCGACTTGTTCGCGGAGAACGACATTGCCGACCGGGTCGTAGAACTGCCTCGGCTTGACCTGGTACCATGCGCGGAGGAAAACGATGTCGCTCATGAGGACCTTGTCCTCGAACGCGGCACGGCAACAGCCCTCGGACTTGGGCGAGCGCCTTCTTGGCCTGACCGCGCACTCCGCTCAGCCCGCTCATCGTCATCGAGGATAATGTTCTTCCGTTCGCCGCCCGGCGCGCTCGCTCTTCGCTTCCCGCCCTTCTTGCCCTTCCCCTCCAACGTCAACTCGTCGCCATCTTCAAGCGCGTCGTCATCCGTGTCAAAGTCCTCCTCTTTCAGGTCGTCGTCATCGTCATCGCTGGCGTCGCCGTACTCGGCCGGGTCGTAGTCGCCCACAGCGTCGTCGAACGCCGCGCGCCTCGTCCGCTTGCTGCTCGACGTGGGCGCCTCCGCCTGAGCAGCCTGCTGCGAACCGCCGTGACCGGCTCCGATCCTCCAAAAATCCGAATCTGACTCTTGGCCATACTCTCGGCCAGCGTCGTGTCGGCATCCTGCAAGTCAAGAACCAGCTTGACATCTTCATCGCCCACCTCGTCGTTCGGGAGATACTCCCCGTCCTCAAGCCGGCGCTTGGAGAACGTCCCGCTCATGTTGATCCACACGCGCTCGCCCTCCCACGTCACGTCCTGCCCCGACCCGCCGCCCGAAGGTGCGCTCGTCATCACCGCGCTTCTCGCCCTCCTTCGCGAAGCCACGACGACCCCGACGACCCGGTCGCAGAATACGAGAGGTCCAACTTGCCGCTTCCACCTCCTCCTTCGCCCTTCTCGTCCATCGGACTTGACTCCTCCACGTCGTCGGTAGGAAGGACGGTGACGGCGAAGACCTGCGTCGACGGTCGAGGCTGCCGAGATGCGGTCACAGCGTCGAGTGTGCTGCCAAATGTTAGGGTCGGGTCGGTGTAACTGTCATTGAGGGAGGGGCGTTCGAGGAGACCTGCGAGTAAGGGTTTTAGCGAGTCGAAGCGAGCAGAGAGAGGAATGGAGGCGAGCGCGACGGACAGGTGAGGACGATACAGCAGGAAATGAAGGGGAAGATGCGGGAGATGGCAACGCTCGTCTGCGCGTGTAAATTTGGTAGGCATCAGTTCCCCTCGACTCGCAGGTCTGGGCAACCGATGCGCACCTGAATGTAGACTGGGTTCTCACTGATGTAGGCAAGCGTAACAACCACAGCCGTACTGATAAGCATCACGACTGCCCCGTGGCACAATCCGTCAGCCATTCTACGCTCTCTCGAGCAAGCAGGCAAACGAAACGCACCGACGAGCCCACTACTCCTCAACGCGACCGCCGCAAACTGCTGTACCAGCGAGCTCTTGACGATCATCGCGCGACGCTTGTAGACTAGTTCGTAGACGAGGATCGAGGCGCAGACGAGGCCGTCGAGGGCGAATGCCTGCGGTTCGAGAGGGGTGAGCGAGGGCGAGAGAGCAGAAGAAGGGGGAGACGGACCCAGCAAGCCTGCGAGAAGGAAAGGGGGGTCAGGTCGCACAGAGAAAAGTAGGACCGACGAAACCTACGGAGAAGATGTACGTGAGAGCCTGTTCGTGTTCGCCAAAAAAACCGTCAGCTGGACGATTTCCTGTGAGCAAACAACGTCTCGAACTCACCTGTTTCGGCGGGATAGCTGCGCCGAACCGAATTTGCGTGTTGACGACGGCGAAACCGAGGAATCCAACCAACGCGGCGAAGCCGAGGAAAATAGCGAGCGCTTGGAGGATGCGATGGTTCGTCACGTGTACTGCGCGGTAGACGTAGTACGCCTCGACGCCGAGGGCGAACTGGCGAAGCGCGGAGATCAGCGAGCGTTCCGGAAGCGCAGGAGCTGAACAAGCCGACGTACGAGGGGGACGACCCAGGTTTCGAGAGTCTGCGCAATCGTCGGGCGTGCGTTGAGCGGCGGCGGTGCGGTCGACATGAGGGCGGTCAGGAGCTGGTACATCATCTAGCCAGGAAGTCCAGGTCAGCCGCCGTTCGCCGCCTTCGAAGGGCGACAAGCGAACTCACCGCCGCCTGTATCGCCAAGAACGCAGCGCCGCCCGCCACTATCGACGCAACATAGACCCGCACGAATATCGGGTCCTTCTTCTGCCTGGCTGAGCGTCGGAAGTAGCTGGCTGCGAGCGAGATGGCGATGCCCTGTGCAAACCGGCACACCGAGAGAGGTCAGCCAATGCGTTCGATATCGCCTCAGGCGAGAGGGAGTACACACGTAGCACACTCCTGCAAATAAGAGTGCCAGGAGAGAGCCGTGCGCGCGCAATAGGATGGCTTGCTTCATCGCCAGGGCTGTCGACGGGTCGCTCGTCGAGGCCATGGGCGTTGGTGTCGTCGCTCAGCAGAAGACAGCGCGCGGAGATCTAGCAACGAGTGTCCACTTCGATTGGGGGGAATGCGCGACGGACGCGGATCGACGGGAGAGTTTCTGCATGCGGGACTCGGCACGGAGGGCGTGCGAGGGACTGACTAGACGCACTCGGCAGGCGTGCAGTACCTTCTCAATCGAGCCCGCCCCGAGCGAGGCAGCGATGGAGGAAGAGGCGGACGGAAGGGCGTGTAGGGGCGAGGGAGAGGGTGCACTGAGGTTTGGCTAGCGACGACCGCAGTGTGAGTCTGAGGAGAGGCGAGCCAAACAAGAGTCGGAAGACCGAGAATCGAGCAAGAAGACGAGGGGATGTTGCGGCAAAGCAGGAAAGAGGCCGCTTGAGGACGCAGCGTATGATTTCGGAATGCAGATGACAGAATGAAGAGGGACTACAACAAGCGCTGCATAGAAGGCGCTGCGGGAAGAGCGGGAGACGGATTTCGTATTACCTTCCTACACTTCCATCTCGGGGGTCTCCTCGTTCTCTGTCTGGACCTGCTGCTCCACCTTGACCGACACCGTGATGCTCTCCACCGCAAATTGAAGGTCCGCCGGCGTCTGGTCTGACGAGGCAAAGCTGACGTTCCTGCTCCAGACCTGCGAACACGGCCTCATCGCGAGGGTCGACACCGTCTCCCGAATGCCAACGCAAGCCCTTGAGGGTCGTGACGCGGAATTAAATCTGGTGTGTTGCTTGTAGAGGGCCGGGAGGGAGACTGTCGGCGGAAGTCGTGGCGGAGAGACGGCCGTGTCCTTCGCATCCTCCTCCTCCCACCCATGTCTCGCCAAGCTGAGCTGGACCACGTCGCCACGCCAGGCTGCAGTCTCCGATATATGGTTGAGGGCTTCGGCGAGTGAGGTATTGTGTCGGGGGTACGGCCTGCTCGTGTTGCTAAACCCGCGAGTCGAGGGTCCGCCTTCGAGGCTGGCGCGCAGAGATTGCCGTTGAAGCAGGGCTGCATGACAACAACGCCTCAGTTGAGCCTTGAGCGAGATGATTGAGTCGCCTTCACGTACAAACAGCGATGCAGCAGCACGATGCGGAGGGGAAGATGTTAGGCATGGCCATGGCAACCTGCGCAATCGCAAATCAGCAAGTACCGCAGCTCGCGCGAAGCAGCTGAAGCGCACCCCTATAGAGTCCGCGTCGCCGCTGACAAAGGCATGCGTCGTTGCGATTGCTCCGATGGCGACCAAGACCACTGCTGACAACAATCTCGTCAGTCTCGCTCAACGCTTGAGTGTGACTTCGAACGCACTGATGATCAAGCTTGTCTTCAACGCAAGAGCGATGAACTGCTGCAACGGCGAAGACACGGCGAGCTCCTGGCGTCGCTTCCAGATCAGCTCGTAGACCAGGATTGCGGCGCAGACGACCGTATCGGCGAAGTATATCTGCAAGCATGTCATGAGACCGTTAGCAAGCGAAGTGAGGGCGAGTTCGCGCTCAATGTACCCAGGTTCCCTGCGATAAGATTCAGGTCAGCCCGACTATTGGCGGATACGAAGGGCGCAGGGGACTCGCAATGAGGAGGCTGATCATCGACTGCAGGCACTACGCGTCAATAGACTCTCGTAAGACGATCACAAGCGAGGCTCACCTCGCGCATCGCAATATCCCCATTGAGCCTTCTTTGCACGACCGTCGCAGCCTGAGCGATGAACGCTCCAGCTGCCAGCAGCCACAAACCAGCAGCGACCACACGGGCGAAGCGGTTCTGCGATACATGCACCGCTCGGTACACCCAGAAGAACTCGGTGAGAAAGCAGAACTGTCGAGGGATCGCTTTAGCTTCTCGCCCCGCTGCTGCTGCCTACATTGCGCACTCACCGCCGACAGTACCCATGGCTGAATCGTTAGCGCCAGAGTCGGACGCATGCCGAGCATTCCGTTGTTCTGGATCAACTGCTCGATGAACTGGCAGACGATCTGTCCGATCGCACGCTGAGCCTGCACGAGGGTCTCAAGCTGGTGGAACAGAACGCACGGTGATGATCAACGAGAGATATACTGTCGAGAGGACGAGCAGAGCAGCGACATAGACGCGCATGTACATCCGTTCGCCCTCGTTCCGGCCAAAGAGCTTGTAGTATTCCACTGCGAGGACAAGGAACATGCCCTGCGGGAGTCGAGTAAGCCAGGACGAGCGCTTTCGCTAAGAGCGCGGGCGAACACACCTGGAAAATGGCGGCAAGAGCTACAGAACTGAAGAAAGCGTCTGTGAGCGCGAGCGAAACCCTCTGCAGCTGCTGCAGCGTCCTCGTCTCCGGGTTTGCCATCGTCATGGTGGAAAGCGGCGTCTAGCGAGCCGCCGGCTCGACGCAGCGGAGCAGGGTAGCGGGCGCAGGGTGAAGGAAGAGAAGACGACTCGCAGCGGCGCCATCGCTCCAGGCGGGCCGTTGGGAAGTGCACGGGAACAGCTCATCGGCAGCAGATGTAGGCAACCTTGCCGCGTCCGGTCGTTTCGGAGATAAGCCTTGCCCTACGGACGACGAGGATCACCGATCGCCGCGCCGGGAGCGGGACCCGCGCAAGTCTGCCAGGCATACCCACCGGTGCAGTGCATGCCTACTAGCGCCCGTAACTCTTGTCACAGCGTGCGTAGAGGCACTGAGACGTGAGCAGGTGGACTCGAAGGTCAGGTTCCGCTGTCGGCGGCGACGTGGAGATCAAGACCACGGGTGGCCATGGCGAGAGCCGTCAGGGTGACGAACGTGAGCACGACAGTACAGCATATTCCGAGATGCGTCTAAGCGGGGCGTTTCGAGTGGTGAGGCAAAGCGAGAGGAGGGGAAGAGCAGGTATAGTTCTCGCGTCCGACGCCGGCTTTTCAACCTTCCAGGGTTGCGAGAACGGTAGAACCTACGACGACATGAATGCAGGACAGGCGATATAGAGAACGCGGTACAGGGAGACCGTCAACTCGCCTCTTCAGAGCAACCCTCTGCTTCCCTCCGCGACATACCGTCCGTCCTCCCCGTCATCGACACTCCGCTCAACCTCAACATTCACCGTCACCCCCGTCGGAGTCCCCGCTCCCCCACGCCGCAAAGAAGCCGTACTCTTCGAACGGATGACACGATCGAGCCGGTTGAGCCGCCGTTCCGCCTGTTGTCGCTCGACGTTGTCCATCGTTGCGACACGTCGAGGCAGCCATACATGCCGCGCGCTCGCGGCGGTCAAGTCGTGTCCCGCAGAAAGTCTTTGTCCATCTTTCTCCGCGCTCTGCGCTCCCTCCGCTCTGGCACTCTGCTTCTCTGCTTCACTGCCGCTCGACAGCCTCGATTTACCCTCCTGCGCAGAGTCGTTACGGCCGAATGAGGTCGAGAGCGGTCGCTGTCGACCAAAGGAGATAGGCGGGTAGGCGTACGAAGGGGCACCGAAGTTGCTGCCGACGTCGAGCGAGGTGTTATAAGAGTATTGGTTTCGGAGTGAGGAGCGCTGGAGGAGTGCTGAGGGCGGGATCCGTCAGTTGGGCGGAAAGGAGACAGGCGAGGCGGAATGTGGAAAAGCACAGATAGCGACACAGCAGCTCGACGCGAAGGAGAAAAGGTTGGCCATGGACAGCGCAAGCTGCAGATGCAACGGTTGTTCAGCTCATGAAACTAGTCAAAGTCGCTGGGGGAGACGCACCTGTCCCGAGACTAGGCTGCCGTAGACGAACGCATGCGTCGTCGCGATCGCGCCGATCAGGACAAAGATGACTGTCTCGAAGGCTAGTCAGCCTCGTAGATGCGGGACAACTGTTGAAGTACATGGACGCACCGATCGCGAGCGACGTTTTGAGCGCGAGAGCGGTGAACTGCTGCACGAGCGACGACTTGGCGAGCTCATTGCGTCGCTTGTAGACGAGTTCGTAGACGAGTACGCGGGCGCAAAAGAAGGAGTCGGCGAGGAACAGCTGTAAGGCGAGGACGAGGTCGTCAGTACCGGCGGGGTTTAGGCTAGGCTAGGCAAAGCTCTCCAGCATACCCAGGTTCCCTGGAGAACGAAGTGCTGTGAGCGGTGCCGAATGCGAGGTCAAAAAAAATGAAGGACGAGACGCACGATTAGAAGGTAGATCAGCGTCTGCGGAAGAACCGTATCAGTTTTACGATTCTCGGTTGCGACGGATGGGGCACCCTCACATGCTGTATACTGAACGCCTCACCCGCCCGCATGCGCACCACAACTGAGCAGTGGCCGGAGAACGCCGCGAGCGAGAGGATCCACAGTCCGGCAGCAATTATCCGGGAGATCCAGTTTTGCGCGACTTGGACCGCTCGGTAGATCCAGTACACTTCTGCAACCGTCGAAAACTGGTGAAGAAAGTCCATCAGCACCGGCTTACGGTTGACGAACGGAAGAGTGCGCACTATGGCGAGAAGGAAGGGTTGGACTGTCTGTGCGATGGTCGGCTCAAGGCTGAGCAGTCCGCCATTCAGGACGAGTTGCGAGCTGTACTGATACACAACCTGCATGCGCGCGACGTCAAAGAGCTGCTGACAGGCGGGCAGTCTTCCCGACGTACCGCCGCGCAAAGTGCGAGGAACGCCGTTGACAGGACAAGCAGGACTGCCATGAAGACCTGCAGGAAGAGCCGTTCGCCATCGCGTCGTCGAAACCTCCTGTAGTACTCCCAGGCGAGGGCAACAAAGATGCCCTGCGACGATGAAGCAGCTGTCAGCCACCTCGCAACCGTGCAGACAGGAACAGGCACGTACGTAGAAGATGCTTTGGAATACGAGGACGAGGACAGCAGCGTGCGCGCGCACGAGCGCGAGCTGTCGCAGCGCTGTCATCTGAGCAGCAGGGATGCCAGCGTCCGCCATGCCTGAGCAGAGCAAGCAGGACGAAGCGGGACCAGAGCAGACGCGGCGGGCGTTGGCGCTCGCAACGAGGCCGCGCAGGTAGCGGTGAGAGCACTATAGCTTGGCGTCAATTCGCTGCCATCCAGGCGGAGCGAAGCGTGTCGGCGGAGCGCTTCCTGGATCGGGAGGCGGTTCCAGACTTCATCAATACCGGGGTCGCGAGCTCTCCACGACGTTGGGCCGAGCGTTCCTTGTCGTGCAGCGGTGGCCTAGACCCCCGCCTGCCAATCTCTGCGTTTACGCACTCGTCGTGTCGACCACGAGCGCGTTCCGGCTTGCGAGCAGAAGGAGGAGGTCGTCCTCAACTCGCGGAGATGCCGGTGTTGGCCCGTAGCAATCCGCCGGCTCCCAGTGCGGCAGCAAGAGTCGCAGTCATCAGCCAGCCCAAGTTAGCCGTGAGCGGTCGAGGCGAGAGGTTCGTCTCGTCCTCGCGCATTGGCTCGTCTCCCGCACCCGCTCCGCTCCTCTCGTGCTCGTCAGGCAGGGCCATGGTTCTCATTCAGCAAGCTCTGCGCTCCCAGACGGCCCGCAAAGCCGTGCCCGCCCTCGCCCGCGGTCTCGCGACGCCCGCCCTCACCACTCAGAACGCTGGCGGTGTCAAGGTCGCGAGCAGCGAGGACGGCTCGCGGACGAGCTCGATCTCGGTCGTCGTTAAGAGCGGTGCACGCTACGAGCCCGCTCCCGGCGTCGCGCACGTCCTCAAGAACTCGGTCTTCAAGGTGCGCTCACCTCACCCGCCCATCCTCATCGCCCCGACCCCGGCACTGGCGCACGTTCGCACGCTTGCTGGGACGGGAGACTGCTCAGAGGGGCTGACTAGAGTGCTTGCATGTCCACAGGCCACCAACAAGCGCAGCCAGATCCGGTTGGTGCGTGAGACGGAGGCGCTCGGAGGTGTGCTCTCGACGTCGCTCTCGCGGGAGCACCTCGTCCTGACGGCCGAATTCCTCAAGGGTGACGAGTGCGTGACCTCTACAGCTCGTGAGAAGGCGGCGCTGACCGGGCGACCTGCGCAGAGCGTACTTTGCGGAGGCACTGGGCGACGCCGTCACTCAGCCGAAGTTCCCGGTTTACGAGTACAACGAGGAGGTCGTCCCGCAAGTTCAGGCCGAGTACGAGCAGGCGATCCACGACTCGCGCGTGTACGCGCTTGACCTCGCCCACCAGCTCGCGTTCCGCAAGGGACTCGGCAACTCGCTCTTCGCCTCGCCTCACACCGCCGTCGACCACTCTACCCTTGTCTCGTTCGCGCAGGCTTCGTTCACCCCCACCAACATCGCCATCTTCGGCCAGAACATCGACGCCGGCAAGCTCGCCTCGCTCGTCTCCGACTTCTTCGCCTCGGGCGCCTCGTCGTCCTCCTCCATCTCGACCCCTCAGTCGCAGTACTACGGCGGCGAGGTCCGCATCCCTGCCGTGGGACACTCGTCGACCGACGAGCTCTTGATCGCGTTCAAGGGCGCCGCCCGCACCGAGGTTGACTACGCCGTCCTCGCTGTCCTCCTCGGTGGCCAGGCATCCGTTAAGTGGGGTGCGGGTGCTTCGCCTCTCGCCAAGCTCGCCAGCTCGAACTCGTCCGCCCAGGCGTTCAACCTCGGCTACTCAGACGCCGGTCTCTTCGGTATCTCGGTGTCGGCCAAGACGAACGATGTCGCTGACGTCGCGACTAAGGCGCTTGCCGAGCTCAAGAACGTCGCCAAGGGCGTCAGCGACGACCTCGTCAAGCAGGCCGTCGCAAAGGCTAAGTTTGCGGCCGCCGCGGCGCTCGAGACGAGGGAGGGCAAGACGTTGGTTCTCGGTGAGCAGCTCGCGTCTGGCGGTGAGGCGCCTGCGATCGACGACATTTTTGCCAAGCTCGACAAGGTCACCGGCGAGTCGCTCGCCAAGGTGCGTTACACGCACCCGCAAGGAAGTAGGCGGAGAGACTGACGACGATTTTTTTGCGTGCGCAGGCCGCCAAGAACGCTCTCGCAAGCAAGCCCACTACCGTCGCCGTCGGCAACACCCACGCTCTCCCCTGTGCGTTCGCCTCGCATCTATCGCTGCACTCTTGTTGACCATTCGTGCCGCAGACGCCGACTCGCTCGGCCTCTAAGCCGTTGTAAAAGGAAGAGCGAGAGGGAGGGGGGAGGAGATAGAACATTTCCCTAGCTGTGGACGCTTGTTTCGGTAGTTTGTGCACGAGGCGTTTGAACCGAAAAACAGCTCTTCTGATCTGATTTCATTCCATCCAACCACGCCGTCCTCGTCTTGCGACAGTCGCTCGAGGAGAGGCTCCACCTCGCTCTTCGCACCTCGTCCACACGCTCACATCGGCTGTTTCCGCTCGGATTGACTGCTAGACATGGTTCCTACTTCTCAAGGCTCGTCCTCACGCGCTAACGACCCCGCCTCGCGCAACCCACCCTCCGCCTCCTCCTCATCTCGCGCCCCGCCGAACGTACCCTCTTCTTCCTCGTCCTCGCGCGCAGCTGGCCCATCTGTCTCCTCAGGCGTCTCAGGCGTTCGCTCCGATGAACCGAGATCCGATACGGGCCGCCCGCGCGCACAAAGCAACGTCGGGGCCAAGTTGTTGAAGAAGCGGCAGAGTGTCGCGTACAGCGCTCAACCAGCGTACGAGGCGGGCTCTGTACCGGCTGTTCCGAGCCTACCAAAGTTAGGACCGGTAGTCGGAACGGTCGAGAGGGTCCCTACGCCAACTGAAACGGAAGGAGGAGCGTTGGTCTTGCCGGGTCTCGCGCCGTTCGCGGCTAGGGCACCTTCTCCGGCAGCGCAGGCGGGAGCAGCGGCTACGAAGGAACGGCAGGAACAGCCGCAGTCGCAGGTGCAGCCCGTTTTGGTGCGGAACGAGGCGGAGAATCAGCTACTAGCGACGGGACTTGACGTCGACCAGCTTGCGAGCGAGGGCTTCAAGCCGGAAGAGTGTGCGTACCACGTTCGATGCATCGCCCACTCAGCCGTAACCTGAGTATGCTCGCATCGACTCGGACGGGGATTGCGCGCAGTCCTCAAGCAGAATCTCCCCGGCGGACGAAGCGAGGCGCCGGCTCAGATGGATGACTTGCGGAGACTAAGGGGACGTCTCGAGGGAGCGATGAAGATCGCCGAGACGGAATTGCAGAAGAGCGTCTTCAAGTGCGCTCAGAAGTTCTTTTTCTCTCGTGTCCGCTGGACTGACTGATTTTTCCCTTCGTCCAGCAACTACGCCGACTTTGTGCTCATTTCGAAGGAGATTGCGACGCTGGAGAACGAGATGATTGAGCTGAAGGGAGTCTTGGAGGAATGGCGAGCTGTGCCGGAACTGTTGGAGGGAGGGTCAGGTGACGACGATCTGCTCATGGGCGGTGAGTCAACCCGAACCTTGTATCAAGATGATGGGCCGCACAGGTGTACGTTGCTGATGAGCGAGTTGTGTTTACCTTCTGCAGGCGCCGCTAGCCGACGCGCCCAGCGCAACTCGATCGCCGACCTCGCAACCCTGTACAAATCGCAGCTCTCGGCTCTCTGGGAGAACGTTGAAGGCTCGCAGAAGTTTGTTCCGTACATGCCTGGCCGACACATCATTACCGAAGCGCCCTCGTTCGTCGAGCTCAATACGGCGACGTACAAGCCGAAACAACCTGTACACCTCGTCTTGCTGAACGATGCGATGCTTGTCAGCGTGAAAAAGCGACGAGGACCGGGCATCGGCGGACCGGTCAGGCTCGTCGCGGAGAGGTGCTTCAACCTGAGCGAGATTGTCGTTGTCGATTTGAAGGACGGCGGAGGTTCGTCCCCGCTCCCGCTTCCACCTTGTTCAGCTGCTAACGCAGATCGCTTCGCGACTTGTAGACCTGCAGAACGCCGTCAAAATCAAGCGCGGCAAGGAGACTATTATATTCCGAACCGACAAGCCTGAGGAGAAGAAGATGCTCTTACTCGCGTTCAAGAAGGTTGCCGAGGAGTTGATGAACAAGAAGCGGAAAGAGATGCTCAACGAGGCAGAGGCTCGCAGGGGCGATGTGAGTATTCAAGCGGGTTTTTTGGACCACCCCGGCTAAAGTCCGTCTCCCGCAGCCCTCCAGCTTGCGAGGCTATCGCGACTACAACGGCTCGTTCTCCTCGTCCAACTTCAACCCTGCCGCAGCACTCGGCCTCGTCTCGGGCGACGTGCCGAGTCGGGACTTGTCCTGGATTGGCGACTTTTCCGACGAGCTCGCCGTTGACATCTCGACGCGGGAGTTCGAGGACGCGGTAGTGCTGATCGAGAAGGGTGCGTCTCGCACATCCTCCTCTCTTGCCGACAAGCTGACTCTGTTCCTCTGGCAGGCAAGTCGATCCTACCCCAGATCAGCGGCAATGCGCAGGCCTTGCAGCTCTTCCGCTCGAAGCTCGACTCTCGCACCTCCGAGCTCGTCTCCGCCCTCCTGAACGATCTCTCGGACCACGCGATCCGCAAATCCGGCGTCGTCCGCACGACCTCGTGGCTCCTCCGTCTCGGGCAAGGCGAGCGCGCTCGCGAGATGTTCCTCAGCGCTCGCGGCGCACTCGTGAGGAAGCGCGCAAGGCAGATCAAATTCGAGGGAGACATCAGCATGTATATCTCCGAGCTTGCGATGGTTTGCTTCACGCTCATCAAGAATACGTGCGAGTGGTACATGGCGGCGTTCAAGGACAACTCGATGGCTTCCGGTGCGTCTCCCTACTCCCTCTTGCGGATCGAATACTGATGATTCGGAACAGGCTTCGTACGGTGGGCGAGCGAGCAGGTCGAGATTTATGCCGAGACCTTCCGACGGCAAGTTTATGGCGCAGACCAGAACGGCAAGGTCATCGAGGAGTCGCTCGAGGTGACCAAAGCGCATGGCGCGATGGTGCGTCCGGTGCTCCTTCTGCTTCCCATGCTCAGCCGCGAGGCTGACCAGCCGACTCATCTACAGCTCCGCGACGTCGGCCTCGATTTCACCTTCCTCCTCGACGGCCTTCTGCGACCACAACGACCGACCACCTCGACAGCTCGTTCATCCTCCTCCTCCACCCAGCTGCGCGACGACGCCCTCTCAGGCTCGCACCTCCGGCCTCCCAAATCCTCTGCTTCTCCAGCACCAACTTCGGCTGTGGCGTTGGCGAGGCAGAGTATATTCTTGCAACAGGGTCAGGCGGGAACGGGCGGCGCGAACGGCGCGCCGAGGCTGAGGGAGGTCAAGGCGGAAGGTGAGGAGGGGAGAGGGCGGCCAGCGAGTGGAGCGGGGTTCGCGAGGGATGACGCGGTCGGACAGGCGCAGTAGCCCTCGCAGCGTGCTCATTGAGAGGCGTGCTAGCCACCCAGGCTCGCGGCGAACGCCAGAGATGCGCAACCGGTAGAATACAACAGTGCGTTCCTACTGCAAAACTCCTGTGACGCTTCCTCGCGCAGCGCTCTACTGCGTAACGATCTTGACGTTTTCGAACTGCTCGGGCGTAAACGTTTTCTGCGAACAACGGGGGCAGAGGGTCAGGTTCAGCCTGGCAAATTCGGCAGACTCTGCGTGGGGTGAGCGCACTTGCGTGAAGGCGTGCAGTTGCGCAATCTCGTCCTTCAGCTTGTCGTTGACTGTGTGAAGATGTGTACCACAGCCGTCAGTCTTGCCCTCGGAATCGGAGCAGGCGACGACTGAGGAAGAGCTTCGCCTACGCACCCTCTCGATGCTTCTTCAGCGTTGTCTTGCCCGCAAAGGATGGTGAGACGATGATGACTTCGTAGGACTGGCGGACATGGTCCAAAACGTCGAGGCGGAAAGACGAGGAGCATCAGGTCAGCGATAAGCCGATTGGCGCAGAGAGGGAGGACGAACGTCGCCGCAGCCGCCTGTGAGCCCAAGACACTGTCGGCGTGAGCTTCGCATGCGGAACGATGATACAGGAGCGGGACGCACCGCTGACATCGAAGACTTGCTGTGAGGCCGGGAAGACAAAGAGAAAGCACCGAACAGCAGTCAGTACTGCTGCGGCATGCTCGACAGCTCCTCGACGACGCACCGCGTGAGTTGCGTCGGGCCAGCAGTCCCGGATCTTGGCTTCGAGCGAGGCAGAGTCAACTGGCATCGTGAGGAGCAAGGAGCGGTCGGCGGGTCGTGTGCTTGACCAAAAGGGTGTCAAAGTGGGCTGCGTGTGGTCGAGACTGCCCGCAGAGCGTGTGGAAGGCGGAGGGGGAGAGGAGAGAGGAGGACGCGAGAGGAATCCCGGAGACAAGGCGGAGTCCGGTGCAAAGTCCGTCGGAAATCGCCAACTTGCTCGTCGCGCTCCCTGGCTTTACCGGATTGACCGGCATGGCTGCAGTCAGGCTTTCACAGTACATTAAGACCCACACCAAGCTCGACCAGAGGCGCCCGGCGAGGTCGACGAACCTTGCCGCTCCCCGTTCGCCTGGGTCCCGACTTTGCCTTCCTCCGCCTCTCTCCCTCTTTCCAGCTTCCTCCACCGCAACGATGGCCGCTCCTCCCAAATTCAGCATCGATGCGTGAGCCCACGACCCTTGCCGGCGTCCTCACCTCCCTCTGACCGCTCTCCCCACATCCTCGACCAGCGTCAACCGCTTCCTCGACCGCGTGCCGTTCTCCGTGCCCGGCGCGGCGGCTATTGCAGCCTACTCCTTCTTGAAGGCGCGGTCCATCCTCGGCCCCTCGCTTCACTTCCTCGACCATGTTCGCGCAAACCGCTGGCTCTCCCTCCTGCTCGCCTTTGTCGCACTCAAGACCCTCCACAGGACACTCAATCGCCTCACACGCAACCACGGATGGAAGGCCGACCCGCCCGTGTGGAGCTTCGACAAGGGGAAGGGCG
The DNA here is from genome assembly GCA_009806315.1 of Rhodotorula sp. ZM1. Taxonomy (NCBI): domain Eukaryota; kingdom Fungi; phylum Basidiomycota; class Microbotryomycetes; order Sporidiobolales; family Sporidiobolaceae; genus Rhodotorula; species Rhodotorula sp. ZM1. The sequence goes on along the minus strand of QYSD01000082.1, from coordinate 46,204 downwards.
ACGTCGTCCTCATCACCGGCGGGTCGACCGGCATTGGCAAGGAAATGGTCGAGATCCTCTCCCGCAAGACAAACAAAATCGCCGTCATCGACCTGGCACCACCTACGTATGACGCCCGTGCGTCGAAGCTCTCGCAACGATGCGAGTTGTGCGCTCACACGACTAGTCCCCCTGCACAGACGGCGTGCACTATTACAAATGCGACATTACCGACCCAGCAGCTATCGCAGAAGTCGCGAAGAAGATCCGTGCAGACGTGCGTGTGTCGCCGTGGACGCTGGCCGACCCGTGCTGATCGGCTTCTTTCGCAGGTCGGCAACCCTACCATCATTGTGCCTCCTTTTCGCAGGTCTTCCGCTTGCTCAGTCTGACAAGTTCTCTGAACAGGTCAACAACGCCGGTATCGCGCGCGGCAAGACGATTCTCGACACCAAGCCCGAGGAATTCATGCTGACCTACAAGGTCAACGTCCTCGGCGCGCACAACATTCTTCGCGAGTTCCTGCCTTACAGTAAGTCTCCCCATGTATTTAGTCTAAGCGTCCCTCACTGACTCGCCGCCTCTGCAGTCGTCAAGCGCAAGTGCGTCGCCCCTCAACCCGTCACGTCCGCCTTCTTCCCGCTGACCTTTCCCAATGTGCAGCCACGGCCACATCATGACCACCGCATCCTCTGCCTCGTACGCCTCGATCCCGCAGCTCAGCGAGTATGCGTGCAGCAAGGCTGCCGTACTCGCTCTCCACGAGGCTCTGACGGGCGAGCTTCGATACCGGTGCGTCGCGCTTCTTCTCTCGCTATGAAAGGTCTCTGACGATGGTTGCGCACAGCTACAACGCCCCGAAAGTCCGCACCTCGGTGATCTGCCCCACGAAAGTCTCGACGCAAATGGGCGATGCGATGAAGGACACGGACGTGCAATTCCTCACACCGACGCTGTCGGCGCCGTGGCTCGCCAAGCAGATGGTCAAGATTATCGAGAGCGGTTTGAGCGACCATCTCGTCACGCCGCACTTTGCGCACTTGTTGTTGCCAAGCTTGAGGAGCCTGCCGGATTACTACAGGTGGTTTGTCGCCAAGGTGCGTCCAGTCTGGCCTTTTGCTCTCGTACCCTCCGCTCGCTGACCTCGCGTGTGACCATGCCCGCAGGTTGGCAAGACGCACGAGACGATCACCGCACGTCCATTTCCTCCTCCGGTCGTTCGAACCGCGGTCGCTGACACTCTTCCGCCCCAACAGGACGCCCGGAACGAAGTTCAGATGCAGAAGTACAAGTTTGTGGGCGAGCTCGACAAGCTTCACAACATGGTCACCGGCCAGTAGACCTCCGTGCACCCGTTCATCGTTCACCCCGTCCCAACCCCTCCGTCATGACGATCCCTCGCTCGCCTGCTCTCCCATCTACGTATCCGTGTCTCGTACCCCGTGCAGAACATTCCGTTCATTGTATCGTTACAACACGCTTCTACGCAGCCTCGAAGTATGAGTAAAACAGCGCGAGCGAGATCAGCGTCATGATCCCTCATCCGCCATGGAGGGTCGAGATGAACACGATCTCGTCCTTGTCTTGGAGGACGTAGTCGAGTTCGCCTTCGAGTTCCCAGTCTGTCGAGTTGATCAACACCAGGATACCTGGTCGTCTGGCCGATTCAACCCATCCCAGGTCAAAGAAATCATCAGTTTGCCTCTCCCCGTGGGGGGGGGGGGGGGGGGAGCAAACAGGCAAAGCAAAACGCACACAGTGTCACCCTGACTAAACAACTCTGGTCTCTCGCTATCCTCCAACAAGAACCATCGCAACCACCAAACCAAGAACCTCACGTCCGTCTCCTTGCCCGCCTCCGCTCTCGCTTCGGGCTTTGAGAGAGGCCGAGTTGTCGAACCTTGGAGGAGGACCGTGAGGGAGGGGTCGTAGAACCGTGGGAGGGAGAGCTTGTGGGTGGACTGGTTCGAGAAGAGGAGTTCCATCCCGCCGCTGATGAAGGTTGCGAGGCGAGTGAGGACGCCGTTGGAGCGCTTGGTGCGAGGTACGAAAGGACGCACCTCATCTGTACGGTCACGTTGATCGTCGCCATACCCTGCTCTGAGCGCAGAGGCGTGAGAAGGCGGACCTGAAAAGGTGCGAAGAGAGGCGGTGCGGCGGTGCGGCGGCGCGGCGATCAAGGTGAAGCAGGCAAAGTCGCTCCTCAAATCTCTCGTTGTTGACGAAGCCAGCAGAGCAAGGCACAGCCATACCACCTGGGTTACACCGCTACGCTGGAACCCAGAGACCCTCCTGAAGACGGTCAAGAACGATACGGACGAATCGACTGCAAAGACTGAAACGAGAGAGGGCAGATCTAGTCGAGAGATAGAGAGGAAGACGCGGAGGAGCCTGCGAGGGACCGGTTGCGGATGCGAGGGAGATGTATGCAGGGTGACGAACGAGCGAAGGCGAGAGAAGCCGGACTGAAGGAATACAGAGTGCGGCGAGAGACGCCTAGTCGTGGTTGGCGCGCTTGGCCTACGTGACGTTGTGGTAGTCAGCGAAAGGACGAGGGGGAGAGAGACGAGGGAGAAGCGGGGACGCACACCCTCGACGTCGGCCTCGACCATCTCCTTGACGAGCTCGTCGAACGAGCACTTGCGCTTCCAGCCCTGTGGATCGTCACGCACCTTGTCAGCAGGAGCGGGAAGAAAGGGAACGGAAGCGGAACGCGCGAGAGTAGCCTCTGCCTTTGCGGGGCTGCCGTGAAGGAGGTCGACCTCGGCGGGGCGCTGAAAGTCGAGTACAACGGGCATCAGTCGTCTCCTCCCGCACAGAGGAGCATGAGAGAGAAGCGGGACACGAGACTCACGAAGTAGCGCTCATCAACCCTGACAAGCACCTTACCCGTCTGCTTACACTTGCCCACCTCGTTGACCGTGTCCCTCTCACCCTCCCACTCGATCGTCGTGCCCACAATCGCAAACGCCTTCTCGACAAATTCGCGAACAGGGTGCGTCTCGCCCGTCGCGAGGACGTAGTCGTCCGGCTGGTCTTGCTGCAACATGCGCCACATGCCTTCGACGTAGTCGCGCGCGTGGCCCCAGTCACGCTTCGCGTCGAGGTTGCCGAGGTACTGTGCACGCAACCCGGACCAACGTCAGCACATCTCGCTCGCTCAAGAGGGCGGGGGGAAACTGTAGGGAAGAGATGAGAGACACACGAGGCAGTCCTGCTGGCCGAGCGAGATCTCCGCCACTGCACGCGAGATCTTGCGCGTGACAAACGTCCGTCCACGGCGGGGCGACTCGTGGTTGAACAAGATACCGTTCGAGGCGTGCATGCCGTACGACTCGCCTGTCCGCCTCCTCTTGCGTTAATTGGGAGGAGGAGAGGAGAGGAGGCGGGAGAACGAACGCACGGTAGTTCTTGACGATCCAGAAACCGTAGAGCTTTGCAACGCCGTAAGGGGAGCGAGGGTAGAAGGGGGTGGTCTCGGTCTGAGGGGTCTCGACGACCTTGCCGTAGAGCTCCGAGGTCGATGCCTGGTAGAAGCGGACGTGGTTGGTCAAGCCACAAGTGCGGATGGCATCCAACAAGCGGAGCGTTCCGAGTCCATCGACGTCGCCAGTGTACTCGGCCATGTCGAACGAGACTTTGACGTGCGACTGGGCCGCGAGATTGTAGATCTCGGTGGGCTGGACGGACGAGATGATCGAGACGAGGTTGGTCGTGTCGGTCAAGTCGCCGTAGTGAAGAACCATCTTGGGGCCTGTTGCGGGCGGGTCGAATCGCGTCAGCTCCAACAACAACACATGGACAAGGCCCCTCGTCTCGACTCTCAAGGTCGAGCTGACCGCGAGCTGCGAGTTGGGAGGGAAATCGAGAACGCACGCTCGTGGACATCCTTGTAAAGGTGCTCGATACGACCCGTGTTGAACGACGACGAGCGGCGGATACTGCGCCCACGTCGTCCAACTATCAGTCACCCTTTCGCAAGCCGGCGCATCGCACAATTGAAAAGGGCAGGAAGGGAAGAGGACCGAGCGAGAGAAAGGTAACGCACATGCCGTGCACCTCGTAACCCTTTTCGAGGAGCAACTCGGTGAGGTACGATCCATCTTGTCCCGTGATACCTGCGTCGCTCAGGATCGTCAGCTGCTCGTGTGAGCGAGGGAGAGGGAAGAAGCGGGAGGAGGGAGGGGGGGGCGTGGCAGTGGGGGAGGGGGATTTCGACGGAGCAAGAGTCTGGGGAACGTACCGGTCAAGAGGGCCACCTTCCTCTGCCTGTACTGCTCAGGAGAGAGCTGCGTCCCCGCCATGGGCGCGTAACCATCGCGGATGTGCACTGAAAGCCCTCCCTTGGTGTGACCCTGCTGAGCGGCGGACGAGCGCGATGCGGGGGTCTTTCCGGTGTGGAGATCGGCGGACATGATCTGTGGCAGAGTCGTTCGAGAGTCGTTCGAGAGCCGTTCGAGAGGGAGGAAGAGGGAAAGCTCGAGAGGGAGTGAGCGAGCGAGATGGACGATGGGCGCTTTGGACGCCTTCTCTCGCGCTCACACCGTACGAGCAGCTGCAGAACCGTATCGACTTGGTCTGCTCTGCGTCTCACACCCGCTCGCCACTTCCAGCCCCAGCGATACCTCGTCCCATCTCAAGCGACCTCCCGCTCAACGCGCCTCGTCGCGCGCAACAAACCCTCGAGGGGCGGGGGCGCCTCATCTCGCACTTTGGACGCGTGAGCAAGGATGTACAAGGAACGAAGTGCTCGGGCGCGAGTGGAGACGACGAGGGCGGCGTGCTCGGAGGGCATCTGCAGGTTCGAGGATCCGTCAAGACGCAGGATGTGCCGCTGAGCGCTTTCGGACTCTGACTGCCTCCTCCGTCGTCCTGTGGATTCCAACTCCCTGATGTGTACATCAGCGACCCCCACGAACCCTTCAGCTAGCCTCCTTCTGTCGACTCTGTTCTCCTTCGTAGCTCTCCGCCTCCCCGACTTCGCTCGCCCAAGTTGCTCGCTGGCTGCGTCTCGGTCGAGCCTTGTCCCAGCGCCTGCCTTCGGACAAGAAGCTCGCCGTGAGTAGACTCGACCACAGTGCAAGACTTGTAGTACACCAAGGGACCTACCTGCCCGCCTGCCCTCTCGGCGCTCGCGGTTCTTCCCTCTCCCTCATCTCCTCACCTTCGCTTGCCTCCGTCGCCATCGCAGAAGGCAACACCTGTACAGGCATGTGTGCGGCTCCTTGCCAAGGAGGAGCACAATAAGAGCACAAGACCAAGTCGTCTCCGTCCAGATCTCGATCATCGGCTTGTTCTGCTGTACGATGTCTCTGTTCCGTCGAGAAACCCTCCGTTAGGGCTGATCAGCGACCTACGAAGCGTCCGCACTCGGACCCCGCGCGCTCTCTCGCCCGTTCGCTTGTTCTCCTGGACCCTGCCTCTTGGCTCGCCCGGTGCTCTTGCCCCCCCCCCCCCCCCCCGCCGCTTGCCCGCTGCAGCCTTTGGTGTGGTGTGCTCGGTTCGACTGCCGGACTACGGCCACTCAAGCGTAGCTCAAGCGTTGCCAGACCAGTCGTCCTTCTCGACACATGAGATCCGAAGCCGGGCCAGTCAGCGAAGAGGCGCGGAACCCAGCCTGTGTCCATCCCGCCAGCCCTCCTGGTTTGGGAGAACGCAACACATGGTGAGAAAGCAGGACGTGCGTACATAGAACACGAGCGTAGCATCCCCCCTCGAGACGCGGTTCGTGCGTGGAACCCATGCCCTCCGCTGGGCATCCAAGACCCACCCGTCTCGTCCGTCAGTACGAACACGATCCGCATAGCCCGCCACTGGACAACGGGGAAGGAATTTCCCGAGGGAATTTCGAAGCCGGGTCAGCGAATCAAGCGACCGCGAGACCCTTATCGGGCGTGGAACGCGGGTGGCTGAACTAAGCGTGGTTGTGAGAGGAGGTGTGCGCGGCGGGGCGAGGGAGCGACTGAGAGTCAGGAAAGAGGTCGAGGGAGGAGCGACGAGGCGAGCTGCGGACTGGGACTCAAGCTCTGTCGACACGCCCTGAAGAGCCCCTTGTGAAGCAGTTCCGTCGCTTGGCAGTCCGCACGAGTCTGCGGGCGAGGCGAGAGAGCGAAGGTGAGCCAATGGGTGCGCGGGTGAAGAAGAGCCCGGCCGTCGTCCCGAGTTGCTCCTCTTCTCTCCCTCCCTCCCTCTCCGTGTTACTCTTCCCGTGACTCGCCAACAGCCAGAGCAAAGCTCACCATGGTCCTGCTCTCGACGGCCCGCAAGGCCTCCCTCCGCGCGCCCACCCTCGCGCGCTCGCTCGCGACCCCCTCGAGCGCCAACATTGGACAGACCAAGGTCCAGATGTCGGCGTTCGACAAGGGCCACAGCATCAACTACCAGCGCATCGAGGACAACCTCCAGGTCGTCCGCTCTCGGTCAGTCTCCGCCCGATCGCTCTCTCGTCGTCTGAGCGTGTTCGCGAGCCCCGCGGACTCGCCCACGCCGCATCACACCCGCATCCGCACCGACACGTTGGATTCACCACCACCCTTAGTCCAACGAAACTCGGTTCACTGACCCCTCGGAACTCGCTCGGACGCAGCTTGAACCGCCCGCTCACCCTCTCGGAGAAGATTGTCTACGGCCACCTCGACAACCCGCACGAGGCCGACATCCGCCCGGGCGCGTCCTACCTCAAGCTCCGTCCCGACGTGCGTCTCTGACCCGTCCCTGGCCGAGCTAGAGACTCGAAAAGTCCTGACCCGTACCGTTCGCCCGTCCACAGCGCGTCGCCTGCCAGGATGCCACTGCCCAGATGGCCCTCCTCCAGTTCATGTCTGCCGGTCTCCCGACCGTCGCAGTCCCGACGACCGTTCACTGCGACCACCTGATCGAGGCGCAGGTCGGCGGCGCCAAGGACCTCGCCCGCGCGAACGACATCAACAAGGAGGTCTACGACTTCCTCGCGACCGCCACCGCCAAGTACGGCATTGGCTTCTGGAAGCCTGGGTCGGGTATCATCCATCAGGTGCGTTCGAAGCGAGCTGCGAGCGAGCGAGCGGGCGGGGGAGCGAGAGCCTTCCCCTTGTTTCTCAGACTCGCGCGCTGACCTCCGTCTGCTTGCGCGCAGATCATCCTTGAGAACTACGCCTTCCCGGGCGGTCTCATGATCGGTACCGACTCGCACACCCCGAACGCCGGCGGTCTCGGCATGGTTGCCGTCGGTGTCGGAGGCGCCGACGCCGTCGATGTCATGGCCGACATCCCCTGGGAGCTCAAGTGCCCCAAGAGGATCGGTGTCCACCTCACGGGCAAGATCTCGGGATGGACCACCCCCAAGGGTGCGTCCCGAGTTTGCGTTTCGAGCGAGGCGCAACATGAGAGACTGACGACTTGTGCACTCGCCTGCCTGCCCGCTCGCTTGCAGATGTCATCCTCAAGGTCGCTGGCATCCTCACCGTCAAGGGCGGCACGGGCGCCATCATCGAGTACTTTGGCGAGGGCGTCACGTCGCTCTCGTGCACGGGCATGGCGACGATCTGCAACATGGGCGCCGAGATTGGCGCGACGACCTCGGTCTTCCCGTACAACGAGCGCATGGGCCAGTACCTCGACGCGACGAACCGCACGCCGATCCGCCAGTACGCCGAGTCGTTCGCGCACAACCTCCGCCCGGACCAGAACGCCGAGTACGACCAGGTCATCGAGATCAACCTCTCGGAGCTCGAGCCGCACATCAACGGCCCCTACACGCCCGACCTCGCGACCCCTCTCTCCAAGTTTGCCCAGGCTGTCAAGGACAACGACTGGCCCGAGAAGCTCTCGGTCGGCTTGATCGGCTCGTGCACCAACTCGTCGTACGAGGACATGTCGCGCGCGGCGTCGATCGCCGACGAGGCCGCCTCGCACGGACTCAAGGCCCAGTCGGGCTTCATCGTCACTCCCGGTTCGGAGCAGATCCGCGCGACCATCGAGCGCGACGGACAGATGCAATCGCTCGAGAAGGCCGGCGGCGTCGTCCTCGCCAACGCGTGCGGACCTTGCATCGGCCAGTGGGACCGCAAGGACGTTCCCAAGGGCACGAAGAACTCGATCATCACGAGTTACAATCGCAACTTTACCGGACGCAACGACGCCAACACGGCCACCCACGCCTTTGTCGCCTCGCCCGACCTCGTCACCGCCATGGTCTTCGGCGGGTCGCTCACCTTCAACCCGATGAAGGACTCGCTCAAGGGTGCCGACGGCAAGGAGTTCAAGTTCTCCGACCCGAGTGGCAAGGAGCTCCCTCCCCGCGGTTACGACCCGGGAGAGAACACCTACCAGGCCCCTCCCTCGGACCGTGCCTCGGTCAACGTCGCCGTCGACCCCAAGTCGGACCGCCTCCAGCTCCTCGAGCCGTTCAAGCCGTGGGACGGAAAGGACCCCCAGGGCTTGCCCGTCCTCATCAAGGCCAAGGGCAAGTGCACCACCGACCACAGTACGTTCACCCGCTCTTTTTTCATTTGCACGGTGTTGTGTGCGCCGAGAGCTGATGCGGTTTGTTCTGGCAGTCTCGGCCGGCGGTCCCTGGCTCAAGTACCGCGGCCACCTTGAGAATATCTCGAACAACTGTACGCGCTATTCCTTGCCTTCACCTCCCTTTGGATCGACTCGCTGACGCTCGCGAACCCGCAGGCTTGATCGGTGCCATCAACGAGGCCAACGGCGAGGCCAACAAGGTCCAAAACGTCTTCACGTTCGTCCCCCCCCCCCCCCCCCCCCCCCCCCCCCCCCCCCCCCCCCTCCCCCCCCCCCCCCCCCCCCCCCCCCCCCCCCCCCCCCCCCCCCCCCCCCCCCCGCCTCGAACCGGTAAGAGCAACACACGCCAGCCTCCCGAGCGCCCCGCGCCTGGCTTCGTCCTAGGTGAACATTCCCATACTGCTCGTTTCATCCCCCGCTGATCCCGTCCAGCCGTATGAGATGTGTGCCAGGCGAGGTCGGAAGAAGCTGGATGGGCGAGCGGCCGTCACCGCACTGAATCAAGCGGGAGAAGTCGCTGACGGTCGAGCGTGTCTGTGTTAAGTCTGATAGCCCGTCAGACTCAAGCTCACTGTGTATCGGCGCACGAGGGGGACGAGGACGAGTCTGAACCCGCCAACTCGCCTCGCTCTCATCTCTCAATCGCTCACACTTCGCTCACAGGGCTGTTGGCTTGTCTTAGCGCTGCTCGGAGACCCGCACGATGGACTGGCTTAAGCAGGAGATTGCCTCCAAGAAGCGCCAGCTCGAATCGCTCTCCCCCTCGCCCTCGCCTAATCCGACCGACTCGCCCGCTTCCACATCGACCGAGCCACCGAAGAAGTACCTCAAGCGGAGCGAGATTGAACGACTGCGGGAGGAGGAACAGGTTAGGGAGCGCGAAGTGCGTGAGAAGGAGCGCAGGGAGAAGCTGTATGGAACGGGGTCCTCTGCTAGGGCGGGCGAGAAGCGCGAGGGCAGTGTCGGAGCGGGAGGGACTCTCAAGCGCGCACGCTCGACGTCCGCGACGCCTGACCCTGCCTCGCACTCGACGAAGCACACAGCGGCAGCGGGTGAGGCCTTCAACATCTCGAACGACGAGGCGATCCGCCGCTTGCGCCAGAAGGGACAGCCCATCCGCCTGTTCGGCGAGTCGGACAAGGACCGTCGGTTGCGGTTGCGTGCGCTCGAGTTGCTCGACGCGGAGCGTGAGGGACCGATCGGACAGAGAAACGAATTTCAGCGGGCGCTGGAGAACAAGGAGAAGGAGGCCGACTTGGAGGAGGTTGCGCGGCGAGGAAGAGTCGGAACGAAGATCGATGCGTTGAAAAAGAAGGGACGCGAGAACGGGTCGGCGAGCGCAACGCCGGAACCTTCGGCGGCGAAAGAGGTCTCGCGATCGGCGACACCGGCGCAGGCGGGCTCGGCGGGCGAAAGCGGCGGAGAGGCGGGTGCAGGCAAGAAGGGGCCAAACCCGAAGGACGAGGACGTCCTCGTCGATCTCGACCTCGTCCGGTCAAATCCGCACAAGGTCTACCCGCAGATCTACCACGCGCTCAAGGTAAGTCGGCAGCGCTCTTCTAGCTTCGGGGGATCGGTGCTTATGTCTTAACGTCGCCGTCTGCAGCGCGTTCTGAAGGAGTGGGAGCAGTCTCTCGCGGACCGACCAGGTTCGTCGATTTCTCCTTTTCCTTCGCTTCTTCAGTCTGACCGGGCTACCCTCACTACGCCTACCGAACAGATTCCGTCAAGCGCTCGGCGCAGGGTAAGATCGCGGCTGCGACGCAGGCGACGTCGGCGGAGTATCTCAAGCCCCTCTTCAAGAGTCTTCGGAAGCGGGTGAGTCACCTCCTGCTCACTCACGCTCAGGATGGTCGATTCTAGCGCCGTGACCGACGGTACTGACCGCCATCCGCTCTGCACAGGAACTCGACGCCGACGTCCTCCGCAACATCGCCGAGATCACCCATTACATGCAAACGCGCGAGTACCTCCGCGCCAACGACGCGTACCTTCGGCTGAGCATTGGTAACGCTCCGTGGCCCATTGGAGTCACCATGGTCGGTGTACGTCGGCCTTTCTTCGTCCTCGTCGCTTCGCTCGCTGATATTCTCCCGCTCGCTGCGGACCTAACCTGTAAGATCCATGAGCGATCGGGACGCGAGAAGATCTACAGCAACAATGTAGCACACGTCCTCAACGACGAGACGTCGCGCAAGTACATCCAGAGCCTGAAAAGGCTTGTGAGTCGCGCAGCTCTGCATCCTTTCTTCGCCTTGCTTCTATTCTTCCTCCTCCGACGTGCTGGCTGACGCGCTCGTCCCGCAGCTCACCTTTGCGCAGGCCGTCCGGCCGCCCGATGACGTCTCGCAGAAGTGCGTCTTCTCTTCCGCTCCCTCTCCCTCGTTCCTCTCGCCTGCTCTGCGCAATTCGCTCCGAGGACGGCGGCTGACATGGATGTACTGCAGGATGGGATGAAGTACTGGATTCTTGGTCCTTTCGTAACATCTGTTGTAACTCTGCGCGAGCGCGATTGTCCTTTCCTTTTCCCTTCGCATCGGTGGCAGCTTTCCCTTCCGTGCGCGCGCGCTCTCTATGTCCTTTGATGAATACCTGGGCCGTGCTGAACGCATTCCGACAATACTTCGGCACCAGCCTCGCCGTTGTACCGGCCAGACCAGACTGACACTCCTCCTTCACTCACTCCGCTTCTCCCGCACGCGCTTCTCCCCCTATGTTTGGAGCCGCAGACGGCGGCTGTCCTTCGCGGATCTTCCACTGTCCCGAACCTCGTCGAGAATCTATCGATTTTCCCCTCTCGTTCCCGTTCGACGTTCAGTCACACTTTTCCAGGTTCCGGTCGTGACTCTCTGACGAGGAGCTTGTCAATGCCGACGACTACGAGTCTCTTGACGTCCCACGAGACCATCCGTGAGTCGCGGATCCGACATTGTTCGAAAGTGATGAGTTGGAGGGGGGATGGTAGGCGATGCGGTTGGCGGCAACGGTGTTTGAGCGCAAGCCAGCTGCACGTAGAGCAGTCTGACAGCCGGTAGCGACTGTCGCAGCCGTGTGACGGTGCGTATAGTGAGCTAACCGACCCCGCCTCTCTCGCTCCTCCCGTTCACTCCACTTGCGCTGGATCTGGCTGGAAGCGGCTGCCAAGCTTAGGACCCGCTCAGAAATTTTTAACCCTGCTCACTCGCACGCCACGCCTTCGCGCTTCTCTCGCTTCCGATCTCCATGTGTCCTGTCGGCCTTCGCCTCAAAACGGCGTCGAGATGGAAGCCAACGAACGCTACAGGGTTGTTCAAGCCTCCTCCGAATATCGACAAGCTCATCGCTGATGCGGCAGAGCAAGGTCTTCCTCCTCCGTTTGTCGAAACCCTCATCCGCGCCCTCTGTGTCCTCGTCGCCGTTCGCTGGACGGCTCCGCATACTCGAGCGATCCACTTGTGACTGGGGCCCTCACCAGCGGACAAAACCTCATTTCAAACGCCTCCCTCGTCCACCGCCTTCACCCGGTCCAGTCCTCCCGCATGTCGGTTTAGACTACATGCTTGTGAACCTGGCGATTCCCTCCGACTCGCTGCGGCAGCTTGATGAAGGCATGCGCCTACATCTTGACTGGCGGCTGAAGTACCTGCACAAGTCTGGCGACGAGATTGTGTGCGATACTCTTAAGCGTTTCGTGGAGGATGCCAAATGGTTACGGCTCGAGCTTTGCGCTCGCGAAGATGAGAAACGAAGAGCCTCGTTGCACACCTCGCATTACGACGGAGCGACATATTCGACCTGGTCTCACGGCCGCAAGACGAGGAAGTCGGGCATTGTCGCGACCCCCGATGGTTTCGCCTGCGATCGCGCCCTCACTCAGCTCGAGAGCTACCGTACCTCAGCTATGCCTTTGATCGTTTGCCAAGGGTCCGGGCAGATGATGCGGGTTCCGTGCTCACGAAGGTCCGTCACACGTTCTCGTTCGTACTGCAGGCTTGACTGACTCGCTTGAACGCGCAAATGTTCGACGCCTTTGCGGACTCACGAGACGACATTTATTTGCTCCTCGGCGAGACGTGATCGTGCCTGATCCGGCACTGCCCGCCAGACGTGCCATCTACGCTCTCATTCAGCAATTGCATAGAAAGGTCGAACTCACACAATGCGACCTTTCGCCCCGCAACTTCCTCTGGCACCCTTCTCGCGGCTACGACTCACTTCGCCTCGTCGAATGGACGAGCAGCAGGGTTCACGATGAGTACGATCGCTGCAGGTGCGCAGAGATCCGCGAAGGGAGCACGGCATACGAGGAGGAGCGCGAGTCGCAGGAGGGACATGACGAGAAGGGTGGAGGCGGCGGGGATGACGACGACGATAAGGATGACGAGAATGGGGAGAAGGATGACCCACGCTGTTCCGTACTGCGCGGGCTGTGGACCGACCTAGGCCCGGCGAAGAGCGTCGGGGGAAGTGAGGGAAGATTGATGTGGCCGCGTATTCATGAATGATCCGATAATGTAGTTCTTTTTGAATGCTGGTGAGCATCTAAAGCTGTCCCCGTGGCCCGCGCGAGCGCCGCGAATAGATAGGCATGCGATGCAGGCAGCGGGACACGACGCCGTAGATCCGAAGGCGCGACAGCCTTCTCTTCCAGTTCTGTGAATGCAGAGACCCCCTCACGCCCGTTCTCATGCCTTCTGAACGTTCACAGCCAGCGTTCGAGGCGCGAGGTGATGAAAGAGGCGGATTCGAGCGAGAGCAGCGAGGACGAGGCCTAGCGGGTTTGCGCGCAGCCAAATTCGCAGGATGGGCTCTGTGAGGGCGTGAGCAGCAGTCTCGACAGCCGTTGCAGCTTGCCGTGAGCGAGTGCTGTTCAACCTTCTCCTCGTCGGCCTCGTCGCGGGTCGCTCTGCTTGACCAGGACTATAACCGCTCGCCCCGCTCAACAAGGTGGTTTAGCGCTCTACCGAGCTCAGAAGCTCTTGAGTGAACCCACCATGGCCTCCCAAGACCCGCTCGTCCTCCTCCGGCGCGCCCTCACCTCGAACCAACCCATCTCGCTCCTGTCCTCCTCTGGCACCGAAGTGTTCGACCTGAAGTCCGCCGTCTCCATTTCCCTCGGCTCCGTCACTCTCCCCAAGGACACCCCCACGCGCTTCCTCGTCGATGCCCGCGCAGACCCCACCGACCTCGCCGCGCCGACATTCGACCTCCAAACTCTCCTGTTCGGCTACAATGAGCGCGAGGCGAACGCCGGACTGTACATGCGGAAGACGACAGAGGCGGGTGTCAGAGCTGTGCCGATCACAGAGCGCAGGGTCGTGTTGGACTACTTGAGCGGGAACGGGCCGGAAGAAGGACCTGAAGGGCGGGTTAGGCCCTTACCTGCGTCTGCGAAGAGGGCTGCGGAAGACGACGCGGCGGGTGTGAGTGCGGGCGCAGCTCCTGGAGCCGAAGGACGAGCCCCGCCGATGAAGAAGCAGCGGTATGTGCCCGACAAGGACGACCAGGAGAAGGTCAAGAAGATGGCGCTCATCGTCGAGGGTGCGCCGTACGGGTTCGTTGTCGGTCCGGGCGAGAAGAAGTACGAGAAGACGGGCGCGGTGTACCATAATCGCGAGACGGTCCTGCGAGGGGAGCGCATCAACGTGCGCTGCTTCCGCCACTCCTTCTTGCTTGCCCTCGTCGACTGAATCGTTCGTTCGCAGAACTTTGAATCGGTCCTCTCGCTCGTCGCGCCTCGACTGAAACAACTGCGCGACGACCAGCAGCGGAAATCGTCGAGTTCTGCGCAACCCGCCACGCCCGCTGCTCCCGCCGCCCGACCGCAGAAGAAGAAGCAGCTTAACCCGATCATTATGATCTCGCCTTCGTCGACTGCGCTCATCACGATGCACAATGTCAAGCAGTTCCTCGAGGAAGCGCGGTGCGTCGCTCCCGCTTGTTTCGCCGCTAGTCCCCGGCTGACTCGCTCGTGAACCTTCGCAGCTTCATCCCGTCAGAAGAAGCTCGCCGACTAGCATCGGGCGGAAACGTCTCGGGCTACATCGCCGAAGACGTTGTCCAAGTGAACCACGTCCGCGCATCCGCCTCTTCCTCTTCCTCGGCTGCCGCGAACACCGCCGCGACACGACACGCGCGTTACTTTGTCGTCGACTCGGTCGAGGCGCTGGCCAAGTTTGGCGGAGCGGGGAAGCTGGATGAGGCCTGGTGCGTGCCCGCTCTCGCTTAAAAAGGATGAGACTGATGCGGTATGATGGCGACTCGTAGGGACCGAGTGGTTTGCGTCATGACGACCGGTCAGGAGTGGCAGTTCAAGCCGTACAAGTGGAAAGAGCCCAAGGAGCTGTTCCACCATGGTGCGTCTCACTCTCCGCCACGCACATCTCGCTTCTTGCCTGACCCCATCAGTCACCCGCAGTCAAGGGCATCTACCCGCAATGGACAACCGACCCCGTGAACGGCAAAGTCAGGAGCTGGAATGTTTCCGAGCTACGGGTGCGTCCGTTGATTATTCTTCTGCTGGATGGCGCTCGAACTGACCCCCCCCCCGCCCCGCGCGCGCGCAGATCGACCCTCACAAGCGTCACATCGACAAGAGTGTCGTTGCCGACTTCTGGCGCAGTCTCGAGACGTGGATCCAGGCGAACAAGCCGTACTTGTCGTTCTGAGCGAGTGTAACGATTGCGCTCAGATCGCCTCCTCTCTCAACTCGCTCGTCTCTTGCGTTACTGTAGCCTGTCGAGCGTGCCATTCTCGAGCCAGTTCTCCCTTCTCGACAAAGACAAACGAACGAGGATTGCTCACGTCGTCACGCGGGTCGCCCTCGAGCCTCTTCCTTCCGCTCCGTCTCGTCCAGTGCCCTCAGAGACAGCAACGCCGAGTTGCTGGCGCTCATGCCGGCCACACCAATGCGCCTCGTTGCGCCCTTACCTCGGACCACCTCCTCATCGCCCATCTACCCTCCATCGTTCCCCACCGCCTCACCGCCGCATTCGCCAACGTACGCAGCCTCTGGAGGAGTCAATGAGCCTCTCCTACCGCGGTTGCACTCCCCAGGACCGGGGGCAAGTCGACCATCCACCCCTTCTCGACGGACCTCCTCTCCCTCCCCTCTCTCGCCCTCATCTCCGACTTCTTCTCCGTTCGGCCCGTTCTCTGCACGAGCACCGCCAAAAGCTGCGCGGATAGGATCGTCGGGACGGAAATGGGTCGTGGTGGGAGGATTGGTGTTGCTGGTCTTGGTTGCGATTTGGGGCGCTTCTAATCCTTCGGCGACTGTACGCGAGGGGGCCCCCGCGGCTGAGAATGAGAGTTGGTACAGTGGTTTGGGGGACGCTACGAGTTGGGCTTGGGGCGCAGGAAAGGGTGACAAGGAGGACTTCGAGGAGGGTTCTGCGCGGAAACCGGTGACAATGGACGAGGGAGACGTGCGATTACCGCTCGAACACGAATCGGACGACGTTGAGGAGAAGCTAGAGGCGGTGCTGGCGGACCAGGAGCCGGAAGAAGTGCCAGCCGCGGGAGACTTGCCAGTCGAGGATGTTGCACAGACGAGCGTTGGGGCGCCGGTCGCCGTTGAGGAGTCTATGCCCGCACCAGCCGGCGGGCACACGCTCAAAATTCATCCCATGCCTCGTCCGCTGCCGCAAGACCCAGGAGCCTTGCGGTCGATGCGCTTCCTCTCGTTCGAAAACCACTCTGGCTTCCACAATCGTGCGTGCACGCCTTTGCTTCCCTCGTAAGTTTGATACTGACGAACCCGATGTGATCGCAGAACGTAAATCGCTCGTCAACGCCCTCGCGCTCGCCCAGCTCCTCGACCGCACGCTCCTCCTCCCTCCCGCACGACTAGGCGCCGCAATTCCCTGGGAACCCGATCCGAAAGTCCGCGTTGCCTTCTCTGAAGAGTGCAAGGCAGGCGTGACGTCCTGGCCGTTCGCCAAGAACCCGAATGCGGCCAAGATCTCGAAGGGAGAGGAGTGCGATGACCCGGCTCATTGTGCGTCGCTTCTCCCGCCTCTTCCTGCCCAGGAGCCGACTTGACGCGAGCGCGAGCAGGGACCTACGTCGGTTGGGACTACCTCGTCACGCCCTCTCTCCTCGCGAACCGCTCGCTGGTCGACCGGTGGAACGCCTCCCACTCCCTCTTCACGCTCTCGCCTTCTCAAGGCGGCCTCGGCCTGTCCCCGTCCGATATCCAAACCTTCCCCGACCCGTCTCGCCGGTCTTATCAGATCCTCGACTCGCCTTCGATGGCAATGGACAAAGGCCTCTTCACTTCCCGCCTCGAGCTCGACGATCTTCGCTCCTCCTCGGCGCGATTACTCCAATTCGGGAGTCTGTTCAGCGGTGCGAGGTTGAAGTTTGTGCAGGAGGAGAACCGGAGGGTTGTGCAGGAGGTCGCGGAGAAGGTGATCTTGCAGAACGACGGGCTGGATAGAATTAGTGAAAAGGTTAGGGGATTGCTGGGCGCGTATGTCGCTGCGCATGCGCGGGTCGGAGACGGGAACTTCAAGGTGCGGCATACTCGCTTCCTCCAGACCGAAATGCGAACTGACGAGATGGGAGGGAGGGAATCGAAGCGCGACGCGGTCAAGAACATGCAGCGCGTATTCCGCAAACTCGCCCACGACGTGTTTGGACTGAAGAACGCGCAGATCAGCGTTTTGCTCGCGGAGGTGACGGCGGCATCGGCGTCGCCTGCGAGTCAGGGGAAAGGTGCGCAGGGGAAGGTTGCGAGGGCGTTTGGGAGCGATAGGGCGCGCGGCGTGCAGGCGTGGGACGACGAGGACGACGAGGAAGAGCTCGCGATCGACGAAGACGAGTCGCTCGAGACGCCTTCGACCGCCCACACCCTCTCTCGCCGCGCAGTGCACACCTCCCCTCCTTCGCGCCCGCTCTCCCCGCTCCTCACATGCCGGTCGCCCCTTCACGACCCCGTTCTCGCGCCTCACCTCGCACCGTTCAACACACCCCTCTACCTTGCCACCGACTCTCGTTCTCCAACAACCGACGCCGCCCTCCGCCCGTTTTTGAGGTGGTTCCCCTGTGTGTTCTTCTTGAGCGACTTTGAGGGGTTGGTCGAAGAGTTGGGAGAGTTGGTCGAGTCGAAGGAGGGTGGTGGACGGTGGGTAAGCGAGTGGGACCAACAGCCTCTAGCGCGCTACCTCTTTCCCTTCCTCGAGGCCGAGGTGCGCCTCCCTCCCGCTCAGTCCACTTGCAACAAGCGCTGACACAGAGCGGCGCAGATTGCGGCACGCGCGACCGAGGTGGTGGGCACCCCTACTTCGACGTTCAGCGGGTACACGGTTGGGACGTTGCATGGGAGCTACGTTGCACAGGGGATGGCTGCGACGTGGGAGTGAGCCTCGTAGTGCGTGCGGACCTGTCCACCGCCCTCTGCCCTTCAGAGCAAGCTGACCCGCGCCTGCATCGCCGAAATAGATAGCCCGTGCTCCTGTCCCTCCTCCCCTTCGGCATATCCTCCTTGCGAGTCTCCCTTCCCGCACGATCTCTCGCTGCAGCGCCTCGCTTCCGTCTCAGGATACCTCATCGAAATCCAGCCCGACGACGCGGGCCCCTTCGGCGAACCACGAGCTGATCAGGTCGGATCGTGTTCCGCAGCGCGCGTCCTCGACGCCTGTACAACTGCTGCATCCGACTCTCGCACTGTGTATGTACAGTACTTGTCAGCGCCGCGCATTTTGCCCCCTCCGCTCGCCTTTGCATTACTTGCTCTCGCACTTCGAGGGAAGAACACGAAGAGCGTCGGCGGTGGTCAGGCACGACTGGAGAAGCCGAAGCGCATCTGGCTGCGGGTTGGACGCTGTGTAGATCATGACGACATGCGCGCACACTCTCGAACTCGACTTTGGCCCTGCGTCGTCGCCGCTCACCGTGTTCTCCCTTCCTCGCTCAGCTCAACTCACCTCGTCGCACACCACACCCTCGCTCTCGTGCAAGCGCGTCAGCTGCGGGCGACACGCAACTCGCCCGGAGAGGTCTCGGCGACTGTGTAGATCCCCGCCGACCCTCGCTCGATCGCTCGCCGCCGGCCGCTCCTCCTCGACTCTTTGCATCCCTCGTCCTCCTTGTCCTCGCGCAGGCCCGTCAGCAAACTCTGCCACACTCGCGAACCTCGCTCGCCAGCCAGACACCGACCAGACTCGTCCACGCCAGCTCCCGCTTCTCCCACCGCTTCCCGTCGTCCCTCTCTCCCCCCCGTGACGACCTTCGCAAATCCCCTCCCTCCCTCGCTCTTCTCGTGTACGTTGAGCACGGTCAATCGCTAGTTCGGTGACATCCCGGCGAGCCCCGATTCTCGATCGCATGAGTGGATCCAGCGACCCAGGGCTACTACGAGACGACCAGACGGGAAGCGGGAAGGACGAGGTGGGGAACTCGTCGCGGCCGTCTACGCGCGCCCAAGGAGCGTCGGGCGAGGCCGAGTTGGTCAAGAGGTTGGATGCGGCGCTCAGTTTGAGGGCGAGCGGGGCGACCCCGACGCAGGGAGGGAGGCCAGCGGGTGCGTCCCAAAGCCTTTCTTGCGATCCCTTCGTCGATTGGCGTCTCGACTCGAGGTTTCACTGAGCGAATGCGTTGACGTCCCAGCCCTGAGCGTCGCCATCCCCTCGCCGCCCCCCGTCTCGACAGCGACGACCGGAGGACGCTCGACGTCTGCGCTCGGCCAGCACCCACCGCGTCCTGGCTTGCACAGCGTGCACAGCTCGTTCGCGACGACCTACTCGTCCAGGTCGCCCGCGAGTCGGTCGACGTCCAACACGAGCATCGCAAGTCGCTCCTCTCGCTCGTTCCGCAATCTTCGTGTTTGCTCACTCGCTCCGTCCGCTGCAGCACGAGTCGGTCGGGAGCGCGCCGTACGTGTCGGAAACGACATCAGCGAGCCACCTCTCGGGCGCCTACGGAAGCAACCCACAAGCGCAACCGTACGCGCGAGGCAATCCCTACGCTTCGGCACACGCACACTTTGTGCACTCGCGCCAAGTCTCTTCGCAGGCGTCGTCAGGGGCGCGGTCGCCTTCCGTGTCGTCCTCGTCGGACCGGGTCTTCAACGGACCCGGGATGTCGGCGCCCCAAGGGTATCCGCCCACTCCGTCGGCTCAAGCGGCGTTCTACGCGCGGTACACAAGCCAGCCTGCGCCGCAGCCGGTGTACCCCCAGCCCGTCTACCCTCAACCGTCGGCAGTACCGTACATGACCTACCCAGCTGCGCCATCCCCTCACGCTCCTCAAATTACCTACTGCACAGTCCCTTCGCCCGCTCCCCCTCCCTATGCATCTTACTACGGCAGTACCGCGCCCGTTCCGCCCACGCAAGTACTCGTCAGCTACGAAGGAAACGTCGTTTACGACCATGACGGGAACCCTGTCGCTTATCCTCCCGCTCCTCCTCCGCCGCCGCTACCCCAGCAAGCCCAGTCTCAACAACCGTACTTCCAGCCCGTTTACGTGTATCCTCAACAACAGCCGCCAGCGCAGCATGGCGTCGTGTATCCTTCTCCACCTCATGCGCCGCCGGGTGCAGCCCAAGCGATGCCTTACCAACCCGTGTACTTCTCGTCTCCCTTCCACGCCGCCCAGCTCCAGCAACAGCAACAGCAGCAACGCGTCGCTCCTCCTGCGCCTCCACCGCCACAGGTCTCGTCAGCCATCGCCTCCCCCGTCATGCCCGACGCGGCAGACGGCGACATCGCCTATCCGATCTCCGCGCGGTCGAGTATCTCCTCCCCTCTCTCCAACGGTCTTCCCTCCTCAGTCGGCTACCCCTCCCCCATCCCTCCTCAACAACTTCCCTACCCTCTGTCTCCGCCTTCACGACGATCCTCGTTCGCAGCGGTCTCGCCAGGTATGCACCCCACCTCCCCTCCTTCGCACTTCTCGCCCGTCTTTGCCCCGTCCGTGGCGAGTCAGTCAGTGTCGCCTGGGGTCCCGAGGCAAGGAGAGGCGTATGGCGGGAGGAAGGACTTGCCGAGACCGCCCGCTCACTCGCCTCACGCTCTCTGGTGCGCTTCCTTCCGCCCCTTCCTACGCAGTTCGATGCCACTGACGCAGTGTGAGTGAGGCAGGGTCGGCAACGTCCCCTCGGACGCCTCGCACGCCGAGCTCTGGCAATTCTTCCAGACCCGCCCAACACCGCGCGAGTGCGGCATCACGATCAGTCCGAGCGAGCCCGGCGTGGATCTGGACAGTACGGGCGTCGAGTCGATCCACTTGATCACGAGGTCGAATTGTGCGTTTCTTTCGTCCAACTCGCGAGGGAGAGAGCGAGAGGCTGACGAGGAATGGGTGAACAGGTGCCTTTGTCAACTACGTCTCGAACCTGCACCTGCACCACGCCATCGCCGTCACGAACGGTACCTCCCTGCGTTCCGACGATCCGCGGTGTAAGAACCTCGTCTGCCGCGTGCGGAAGCACGAAGACGATGCAAAGTCTGGCGTCGGGGCGCAGAGGATGGGAGGGATGCATAGGGCTTTTGTGAGGGAGCAGCAGGTACGGATGGCCGAGCGGCAGAGGGAGATTGCGCGCTCTGAGGGCGAGGAAGGAGTAGGGCAGAAGGGAAGGAGGCAGAGTGCGGGCGCGTCGAGTATCACGTCGGCTAGCTCGACGAGTACGTTTTTGGCCAAGCACTTTGAGCGGAGGTGAGGCGTTCGCTTCTGTTTGACGCGAGCACGCGAGACTGATGGCTAGACGAGTCGCAGGTACTTCATCCTCAAGAGTCACGACGAGACCGACTTGCGCAAGTCGGTGGAGACGGGCGTCTGGGCTACGCAGCCGCACAACGAGGTGCGTTTCGCAAGATTCTTCACCCTTTGTCTCCAATGACATGACGTCCTTCTCGCCGCGCGCAGCCGGTCTTGCAACAAGCGTTCCGCACGGCTCGCAGTGTCTACCTCATCTTCAGCGCAAACGGTTCCGGCTGCTGGTTCGGCTACGCCCGTCTCTCAGGCCCAGTCGGCGGCGCAGGCGGATCGTCGTCGCGCTCGTCCCGGTTCTCGTTCAGCTCGTCCGCAGGCGAACGGTCAGCCGACTTGCGCAAGTCGCATCGGTCGGCGACGATCGTGGAGGAGACGGACGAGCCCACTTCGACGCCTGCCGCGACGCACCTCTTCTCGCCCTCCGAACACCGTTGGGCGGACCAGTCTCCTTCGGTCATCTCGCCCTCGTCAGCCGCTGTCCTCGATTCTTCAACCGTCACGCCCGTCCAAGGCGGCTCGACAGGCTCGCTTGCCGTCCCCGTCAATGCAGGCGGGGCCGAAGGCAACTCTGCGCCTGCCTCGCTGGCCGTCGCCGTGCCCGACTCGGCTCAACGGGCGATGTCGCGCTCGCAAGACCTCATGGCGCTCGAGACGGCCGAGAACCTCCATCTCCCGCCAGACGTCGCTACGCAAGCGAAGCAACGCCGAGCAGCGAGCTTTGACGTTGCGCCGACCAAGGTTGGAGCAGTCGCCCGACCGTCTGCGGAGGAAGAGGCGGAGAGTCCGACAAAGGGTATCTTTGCCGCCGCTGCGGAGGCGAGGAACGCCAAGCTCGAAAAGATGGAGGCGGCGATTGACGACAGTCGGAAGAGCAATGAGAGCTCGGGCACGATTGGTGTGCGGGCTGCTGGCGAGGAGAACCGGTGCGTGCGACGCTCACCCTTTCTCTGATGCTCTCGCTGACCAACCTAGGTCTCGCAGCGCCGGCAACAACCGGCACAGCTTGTGGGGTACGCCCTTCGCCGTCGACTGGATCGCTGTGTTCGTTTCTTCTCCTGCTAGTTCTCGTGCAGGGGACGAGGCTGAGTGCTCGCTTCTTCGCCCGCGCAGCAAAAAGCTCCCGTTCTCTCGCTCGCGCCACATTCGCAACTCGTTCAACGGGAACCGGGAAGTCAAGATCTCGCGCGGTTCGTCCTAAGTCACCTCACCTCCCGCCAAGCGTGCGCTGACCTGTACCTGGATTTTGCAGACGGCACTGAAGTCGAGCCCACGGCCGGCGAAATGCTCCTCAACGAATTCTGGCGATCGGACGAGGTCGCCCCTCCCTCGTCAACGGGCGAGATGGTCGAAGTCCCGCTGCGACCAGCGAGTCCACAGCCGCTCTTCCCCGGCGCAGGGACGTCGAGTCTGCGAAAGCAGGGAGACGAGGGAACGACGCCGAGGCAGGTGAGCGGAATGGTTGGGAGCGGAAGCGGGAGCGGGAGTGAGCGGTGACGCAGAGCAGGAGGGAAGAGGATGGACGACGGAGGAGCCAGAAGACACAAAGATACCCCTCTATGCGCATCTTTTGAGTGGATACCCCACATATACACGCCGTGATATCCCCCTTCATCTTGAATCGCAACAACCAACACACGAGTTCTCTTCATCGTCTCACCCCCGGCGTCCCGTCCCTGTCGAGAGCGAGTAGTGGTACATTGCCGAGCTCAGGGTCTAGAGTGGCCCATCGTCTCGTCGTCGCGCAGCTGGCGTGGGCTCGTCGTCGTCGTCGTCGCCGCCCAGGCCAAAAATCTCGTCCTCCCTCGCGCTCCATGGATCGAGCGCCTCCTTCCGCTGCGCGCGACTCGTCGAGCCACTCGCGACGCTCCCCAACCTCCGCTCCTCCGTTTCTCCCGTCTTCCGTCCCTCCTCCATCTCCCTCTCTTCCCTCGCGCCTGTCAAACCCACCTCCTCTTCTTCTCCTTCACTCTCACTCATGTCGCCCAGCTCGTCGTACAATCTCCGGAGTTCCCGTTCTCGTCTTCGTTCGCGAGAGTAGTGCGAGCAGAGGAAGATGGCGAGTGACGAGCCGAGGAGGTTGGCGAGGATGTCGCCTGGTTGGAAGGTGTGTGACGGGAGGAGGGCTTGGACGAACTCGGACAGGATGCCACCGACTGCGTGAGCGGTGCGAGACTTTACTCCACTGATTCCAAGTGAGAGGGGAGCTTGTGAACGTACAGCCGAGACAGACGACCGCGCTGCCGAGTTCGTTCCACCACCGCCAGAACCAGACTCGTCGCGCTTGCTCCTCGACAACCCAGCACGCGTAGAAGAGTGCGGTGGCGCAGAAGAAGCAGACAAAGTGCAGGACTTTGTCGCTGAACGGGACGGACGGAGGGGCGAGGTGGTGGGCGAGGGTTGGATGAAAGCTGCGATGCAGGAGTGGATGTCAGTACAACAACCACGACGAACAGCACTCTCATGTCCATGTGCAAGTCAAGTTGGGCGAAAGAGCGGATGCCGAGGCGAGAAGGACTAACCCGAGAAGCGAAAGAACGACGAGGGTGAGGAAGGTGTAGAAGACGAAAACCTGCCGGGAAAGCGTAACGGATTGAGCCGTGTACCTCCTGTGAGGTCTTCGTCGCACTCACCGGTCGTATCCTGAGCGGCAGGGCCCCCAGAGGGAAGGATCGCAGACTCCAGGCGTGCAAGTCTCGCAGCCCGCGCACTCGCTTCAGGCGCGCCCAGGATTGGGCGAGCGGGTTTGCTGAACGTTCTGAAGGTAACCTGATGGGCGCCGGCATCGCCCGAGCGTTGTGAGCGAGCGCAGGCAACAGGTTCGGGTCCAACGACGACGACGACGACGAGTGTTGCTCCCTTCCACCACGAGTCAGGCTGGTGAAGATGCTCGGACGACCTGGAGTGCATTCCGCACGCTCACTGCTCGCACAGTCTGCCCGTACACCACACCGCTCGTCGCTCCGCTTCCTCTCCACCTCCTCATCGACTCGGCAACAACACGGCGCAGGAGCCGCACGCGAGTCGGCGCAGACCACCGCAGACGCGTTGTACGCCGACCAGGGTGTTTCGGCGGGTCAGGCGGGTGCAAGCGGGTCACCGGCATCAGCGTGGATCACTCCGTCCTCGTCGGCGAGCGCACAGACGAGCGGTGAGGCGCTGTATGCCAGCTCAGGACCTTCAGCAGCGATAAGCGGGGGAACCGGCGAGGCTTTTCCGTATGGCGAACCGCTGGCGAGCGAACGCAGGGACGGCTTCGCTACGGGCGCATCTTCGCCGGTGGAGACAGATGCGGCAGCAGCAAGTGCGAAGCGACCAGTGTTGCAGGAGGAGCCGAGGGAAGCGGCGCAAGCGCCTATGGCGAGGGTGAGGCGACCGGTCGGAGCGTTCCGTGGGGGGTGTGTTCCGTTCCTTCACCGTCTCGCTCGTCTTTTGCTGACACTTCGCTGCCCACAGCCTGATCGGCTTCTTGCTCGGCGTCTCCATGGTGGGAGGATATGGCTACTTTCGTCTGCTGGACGACTACAAGCAAGCGTCTTCAGTGTTGCTGCTGAGCGTCGACGAACTCAAGCAAAGCACAACCCAAGTACGCACGCCTGCCCTCCTCGTCATCGTCCTCCCACAAACCTGACAGCCTCGAGCAGATGTCCACCCACCTCTCACGCATCTCTTCCCTCGAATCTGCCATCTCGAAACTCGAATCCTCCTCCGCGACAAAGAAGCAGGTCGACTCGCTACGAGGCGAGTACACCAAGTTGCTCGAGAGCGAGCACTTGGAGGTGTTGAACTTGAGAGCTCACGTTTGGGGAATAGGTGCGTCCGCGCCACTTCCTCGTCGGTTCTCGTCAGCCTTGAACGACGAAGCTGATTCATGTTCCGAGTGTGGTCTCGCAGAACAAGACTTGCACAACTTGACGAAGAGGGACACGTCTGTACGAATTTGAGGCGCACGCGGGACGTAGACTATCCGGACGCAACGTTACGACATGCCTTCTCGGTTACTCAAGTCCATCGGAACTCGATAGAGAGCGATAGCATGATTGAAAAGATGCTACAAGAGACTGGTGCCACAGTGATTGCTTCGAACCAGCGAGAGCATGAGAATCAGGATACAATCCCTCCGCTCCTCCTTCTTAATCCACTTCGACTTCCCCCGCACAGTCGACACTTATGATCTGCCCAATCCGTCCATTATGAAGGGTGACCCGCTGCTCATGGAACGCGGTCGAGTCGTGGTCCGCTCCAGCGTCGACGAGGAGAGTCGAGAGGGACGGCATAGTAAGAGTCGGTGTCGGCGCGACGCTCGAACTCGCCGTCCGATACGCAGTGGGTCTCGCCTTCTTCCCACCCTTCCAAACCTCCGTCATCCCTCCCAACCTCTCCTCATAATCCACCTCCTCATCCGCCTCCGCGCCGAAATCAACCTGCAGCTCTTCCATCCCTTCCCACGGAGCGACACCAGGTCGACCTTGAGGCGGTGCGCGCTTCCAGGGTCTCCACCAAGGCTTTTGCGAGTCCTCAGAGTCGGAACTCGGGGAAGAGGAAGAGGAAGAGGCGGAGGGAGAGGTGGAGGAGGGGTAGTCGAGTTCGTCTTCTGCGTAGCCGTCGTAGGATGCGCTTGTGGCCTTCGCACCGGCAGTCGGGGTCGATTTCGCGGCGGAAGAGCGAGTGGACACCAAAGAGCCGCCGGATGCAGCAGGTGCTGAGGCGGTAACTTTCTGCATCCCACCATGCCAATTCGCCTGCCCTTTCGCCTTGGGATTCGAGATGCGTGAGGTGGTGGTAGCCGAGGCGGAGAAGGAAGAGGTGGATGTAGAGGCAGATGTGCGGGAAGAGTTGGAGAGCGGGACGACAAGAGCGGAGAGGCGGCGGCCGTAGACGCAGCCTGTGTCGAGGCCGATGCTGCGCGTCTCAAGCAACGTCAGTGATGGAAAGAGCGGAGTCCGGAGGAGAGGTGACGCACGAGTGCTCGTGGACCTGCAACCCTTGCCCCGCCCAATGACCGTAAACAATCCCCGCCTTCTCGCATCCGCCTTCCTCCTCGTCCGCCTCACCTCCAGCGCGCTTCGCACAACCCCTCATCTCGTCCTCCCAAACCTTCCACCATACTCGACTGCCCTTACTCGCCTTCCTCCCACCCTTCGCACTAACCTTCCACCCGTTCGTTTCCTTCTCTGATGGCTCAAGCGTACGGAGGTTCATCAACGTCCAAGGATCCGTGTTTGGCTCTTCGAGGAGCAGAGACCACTTTGACGAGGATCGAAGGAAGCGAGAGATGCGTGAGGAAGAGGGACTGAAGGCGCGAGGGTTGGAGGAATCGAGCATCGCGTTCGGGGGGAAACCATGGGCATCCCGTCCCTTCCCTCCTCCATCAATGCTTGACTTCGCGTGCGCAACCATCCCAGCATGTACGACCCAACTCTCCAACTCCTCCACCCAAAGCGTGAGCGGCAAATCGCCGAGGTACGCGAAGTCCTCTGCGGGTAGGTGTCGCGCGAGTTCGAATTCGGGAGAGCCCCAGGTTAGGCCGGAGGAGGGAGGGGGGAGGGGGAGGTTCAGTGCGCGAAGGCGCGAGGAGGGAAAGGAGGGGGAGAGGTGGGAGTAGAGCGGGCCGAGGAGGGAGCCGTCGGATGAGGAGGACGAGGAGGCGCTTGCGGATGGACGAGAGGCTTCGGAGAAGCGAGTCGACGTCGACGTCGAGGCGGAGGACGCAAGCGTCGTAGTCGGCCGTCCGAAGGGCCTTCTGTGCCCGGTCGCCTCCTGCACCACGCTCGTCTTCGAGCTAACGGACTTGACCTCGTCCTCATACGGCCCCAACTTGTCCTCTTCGCGCGCACTCTCAAACTCTACCTCGTCCCCGCCCGTCAACCATCCCAACCAAGACCTCGCTCCCCCCGCACGCTTCTCCCGCACCCTCGGCTGCGGCACCCCACGCTTCTCTGCCTCCTCGTCCTCGTCAACAGTCAAAGGCCGACTAGGCCTCTTCAACTGTCCAAAGGACGGCTTCTGGTCATACTTGAATCCCGCCCCGTTAGGAACCCTATACGCCCCAGCCTTCTCCTCAAGGTCGAGCGGTCCAACACTTTCCATCCACCTCCTCCATTCCACCACCCTCTGATCCGTGTTTCCCCTCACGCCCTTTGCGCCCAGTCGGCGGAGGAGAGAGATGGTTGTGAGGGAGGAGGAAAGGGAGGATTTGTGTGGGAGGTCGCCTGTATGAATGAGGACGTTGGGAGAAGAGGGAGAGAAACGGAGGTGGGAGAGGAGGGAGACAAGCGAGCGGTGTGTGCCGTGCACGTCACCTGTGCAATCGTCACCGCGAACCTGAATCAGTCACTTTTGCCCTGAACGTGCGAGAAGGACAGCACGAGGAAGCGACGAGACGCACCAACAACGATCACGCGACCGCCATCCTCGACAGGCGGCAATACCGCATGCCACTTGTAAGCGCCCAACGAGCCATTCTTGATCGCTTGCTCGACGTGTGCGAAGCGTGACAAGGTCGACGCCGAAGTCGGCATTGGGCGTGCGGCGGCGGCATGGCGGGACTTTGTAGTAGTCGGGCGTGCGACGGAGTGAGAAGCGGAGGGCGTGGTGGCGGTCCACTTGATCTCGTCGACCTTGAGACGGCTCCATCCTATGCCCGTCTCTTGCGGCGCCGCACTCGACGCCGAACTCCCTCTCGCACTCGCACTCGTACCGGCGCTCCTGAAAGCCTCCCACCACCCCTTTACCTCGTTTACCGTTTCCCTCGTCGAAGGCGGAGCGAAGAACCAATACCAGACCAATCCTCCCACCGCCGTGGCGATGAGGAAGACGAGGAAGAGTTTGCACTTCCACCAGGCTCCTCCTCGTGCTCGGCGAGAGCGGGAAGGGACGGCCCGCCAACCTCCGGCGCCCGAGCCGAGTCGCGCAGACGAAGCGGTGTAGCGGGGGATCAAGCCGTCTTTTTCTTCCCCGTCGTCGTCCTTCTCCTTTTCGTCCTCGTCGGCATCGGCATATCCGAGCGAGACGGACCGACTATGCGGTGCAGTCGCACTCGAGTAGGCGGGATCGAGGGACGAGGCGATGTCGCCTGGTCCGCCGACGAGGGGGGTATAGGACATGTGGAGGGCGGCAGAAGAGGTGCGGCGGTTAAGGCGGGATGAGCCTGGTGCGGAGGACATTGCGATGGGCTGGGGGGAGAAAGTTAGGAAAGGATAGACATGAGGTGGGGATGGGAAGGGAGGACGTACGCCTGCGTGGAAGGGGTGCCCAGAGTCGCTAGAGAAGAGTGCACGGAAACGGCAGACTCAGGAGCACGCAGAGTTAAGCGGCGAGCAGACCAGCTGGACGAGGGGAGCGAGTTCAAGAGGAGCAACGACGAGGAGAGCGGGAGAGAGGCTGGTCAGACGCCGAGCAGATCAGTCGTTAGTGGAATACATTGTCTGGCGTTCTGATACATCGACCAGCACGGAGGCTTTGAGACTGAGCAAAGGTGGCTTGCAAAGGAGGAGCCGAAGAAGGCAGGTCCACGTTTGTATTCAAGTTCATTACAACGGAACTAGTATTCTGACACATCATAGCCCGGTCCTCCGCTCTCACGGCACCAAGATAACGCTCGCTTGGGCTGTTCAGCTTGGTACACCTTCCCTAGTGGATCACGCGGCTCGCTGAATTTTCCTCGGGGTGCTGACGAGACGGGGTTCCTTGGTCGCACAGCGAACTCGCTCGTTCTCCTCATCCGCTGGACCAGACTCGAGCACAGCTTGCACTCGCACACACACAGACAGCACACTGACAACCTAGCCAACTCGCCCACCCGTCTCCAGGTGCGTCCTCCGTGGCCCAACTCCCGCTTCATCGCCTCGAACCGACCCGTCGTCCCATCGCTCCCACACATCACGGTTCAGTTGGACTTGCTGAGTGGTGAGGATGCCGAGAGGGACCACGGCAACATTGTCAACTCGAGCCGGACGAACCCAGCGCTGACACTCGCTCTCACTCCGAATAGCCTTCCTCATCAATCGAACACCCCCAAATTCCCTCACCACCCTGTTCCCGTCCATCCGTTCAACCACTCAGCTTCACTCGCATCATGCTCCGCCTCGCCATCCCCGTCCGTCCCGCCGCCCCCCTCGCGCGCCTGCATTCGTGCTCCGTCGTCCAGCTCCGGCTCACCGCGGCTTCGTCGTCGCCCAGTCGTGCCCGCGCCTTCTCCTCCACTCGTTTCACGCAACTCGATGCGGAGAGACAAACGAGTCATGCGGGTCAATACCCGCCACCGAGTGTCCCCAAGGACCCGCGACGACGGATCCTCCCTTCGTCCGCCTCTGCCTCGTCCTCCTCGAAACCCTTCCCCTCTCCCTCCTCCTCCTCCTCCTCCTCCTCACAAAGAGACCCCTCAACAGCCTACCCCTCCTCAACTCCTCAACCACTCATCTCCCCACCCCCTTCAACCGCCCGCCTCCCCCGCCGCCGCATAACCTCGATGACGGACCTTCCCTCCTCGTTCGGACGGAACCAGATCATCGATGTTCCTGCCGAGGTACAGCACGATTTGGAAGAGGTCATGAAGAGTTTCAAGGCGCCGGTTAGGTATGCGTTTGCGTATGGGAGTGGCGTGTTTAGGCAGAAGGGGTATGCGAAAGAGGTGCGTCTCGGCTCTTCTCCTCGCACTCTTTCTCCCCCGGAGGAGTAGCCGTGCTGACTTTCCCTTTCGAGCTGCGCACAGGACAAGCCTCTCCTGGATTTCATCTTCGCCGTCTCGCACCCGTCTCACTGGCACGCCATCAACATGCAACAGCACCCAGACCATTACTCGCTCCCTATGCGCATGATGGGCTCCAACGCCGTCGCATGGATGCAGGAGAAGGGGTTGGGGGCGGAGGTGTGGTTTAATGTTGACGTCGAGGTGGAGGGAAAGGTGCGTCGAGCGCGTTTCGGTTGCTGCGCGAGAGCTGACTGAGACTGGAGATTGTGGATCGGGCCCACAGCTCCTCAAGTACGGAGTCATCTCGATTGATGCGCTCTGCCGCGACTTGCTCGACTGGGAGACGCTCTACATCTCTGGCCGAACGCAGAAGCCCGTTCGTCCAGACCTTTCTCCTCCCTCCTCCCTCCTTCTCGGCTGACGAGCATGATCATAGGTCCGCATCCTCCGCGACGACGCACGAGTCCGCCTCGCCAACCAAGTGAACCTCGCGTCAGCCCTCCGGACCGCCCTGCTCCTCCTCCCCGAATCTTTTAACGAAGTCGAGCTCTTCGAAGAGATAGCCGGTCTCTCCTACCGCGGCGACTTCCGTATGCGAGTGGGCGAGAACCCGCTCAAAGTGCGCAACATCGTCGCTGCCCAACTCGGGGCGTTTCGAGGGTTGTATGGGGGTCTGTTGAAGAGTTTCTGGAAGGCGGTGCATGTGATTGGGGAGGTTCCGCCCCCTTCTGGACTGGGGTTGGGAGAAGAGGTCGGGGGCATCAGGTTGATGAGGCAGGACCTCGCGCCGGCAGTCCGCGCGCACACCGCGAGTCGTCTACCAGTCGGACTGAGGGACAAAGTTCTCGGCCACTACGAGCGGAAGTGGAACCTCGAGGGGGCGTTGACGGGCCGCGAGAGGGAGAGGAGGGCGAAGGAGGAGAGCGGGGAGACGGAGAAGGGTGGGATCGACCTCGAGGGTCAGAGGATGTGGGAGCGAATCGTCACGGACGACGAGTTCAAGGAGGTCATGAACAGGAGTGCGTTCGACGTTCCCTCGCTGAGCCGGGGGGAGCCTCGCTAAACGCTTGACTCGGCGCACCAGGCCTCGCGCAGATTGTCGCCCGCCCAACGTTCAACCAGTCTCTCAAGGGCATCCTCTCCGCCGGACCCGTCAAGTCCCTCCGCTACGTCCTCCCCAAACTCAAGAAGAAGTGGGGCAAGGCGACGACGCCCTCCCTCCCAACACCGCCGTCGAACGAGGTGAAGAACGAGTAGATTCGTTTTGCGCATCACAGTTAGAAGGGTCGGGCTCGTGGGTGGTTGTGCTTTCGTCTTTCTGTCGTCGTTCCTCTCGTTCAGTGCTAGCTTCCCGCCGTGGCCGTCGTCGCTCCTTCGCCTCGTTTTCGTTGTACTATCACTCTCTCTCGCCACGAAGGACACTCCATCCCATCCATCCGCATCGAAGCGCCAAGCCCATCGAAATGCATTCATCGAAACATCAGTAGCGAGGGAATGCGGAGGACAGGCGAGCTAGGACGAGGAGGCGAGGAGGAGGAGGACGAGGTGGACCTTCTTAATCTCGCTTCGAGCTTGCGAGCGCTGTTGTGGCTCCTTGGGTAGCCGTACGGAGGACGGGCGTGGCGGATTAGCGGATAGCGTGGAGAAGTTGGAGATTGCGTTTAGAGACAGGCATGCGTGGCAGAGGGAGAGGAGGACGACGGAGGAGGTGGCGAGGATGATCGAGAGGCTCGGGGGTCTGAGGGAATTGAGGGTGGTTCAGGTTAGGACGCTTGGAGAGGATTTGATGATTATGAAGGAGGACTTGCCGTGGAGGACGGAGGTCGTCGGGTGAACTGAAGGAAGTCGAGGAGGAGGAGGGGGAGGAGGGCCTCGTGTCGCCCTCTTCGCTTCGCCTGAGCATGATGCGCCCCCCAGCAACTGTTTAAGTGTATCTCAAGTCAGCGCTGGAGAAAGAAGCGAACAAAGCTCATCCTTTCCCTCTTGTCCTCCTCCCGCTCACTTGCTCGCTGCCCATGCTCCCGCTACCGCTCAAAGCCCCTTGTGCCTGCGGCGCATCCCTTTCGACGTCCTGTTGACACGCTTGCATGCCTTTGCACTGGCCTAGGTGCCCTTCTCACTCACCTCGCGTCCTAATCGCTCGAACCGGCTGACCTCGTCCCCTCCCGAGTGCCCTGCCTCGCGATGACCGACTACCTGACTAAGCTGCCCGCTGAACTCTTTCTCGACATCTGCCAGCGCGTTCAGGACGCGGAACAAGAGCCATACCTCGGCGCTGTCTCGAACGCGTTCGTCCCGTTCGCGCGGGGGGCGACTTTCGGCAAGACCACTGTCAAGACGTACAAGCGCCTTCAAAAGCCTTGTGACCTCGCCAGGGATCGCGCTGTCGCCATCGCCAGCATTGAGACCCTCTACCTCGAGCTCAAGGGCGAACCTGACGACGGAACTCCTCACGCGACTGATTTGACGAACCTCTTTTTTTCGGCTCAAAAGTGTCGAAAGTCTTCACGGTGTCGGAAGTGCGTGTATCGTCATGATGGTGCTGGCGCCGAGCGGGACCCGTCGACTCCTGCCGGCCCTGCAGAATCTGCGCATTGATGATCCGCTAGACGGTTGGGCCAACCCCTTTGCTCCCACCCACTACGCCGGCCTCGGTCACTACTATCTCTTTGAACTCGAGCTCAACATCGACCGGCCCCTTGCGACTCTTGGTCGTTATCGCTCGCCCAGGCTGCCGGAATGGAGGCCATCATCGTCAATGGTCACCCTTCGCGGCCCGATACTCGACAATCCCGCTGTTCGCGATTTTCTCTGTTGGTTGAGGAGGCCGCGCATGCTCGTCATGTACGACTTGACCAGGGGTCGTTCGGAGGACTCGCTCGCCTCCCTCCTGGCGAACGTGCAGGAGCCGGAGAAAGTCAGGTCCCTCGGCCTCCTTCGCCTCTCCGAGCCTATCGAACAGCTCGGCGGTACGCTCGAGTGCTTCTCGAACCTACTCGCGATCAAGTTTCGAGCGGGGGGTTTCTCAGGCGGATGCATCGCCGACCTCGGTCGCATGGAGAAGCTCAAGCACATCGACTTTGTCTATGGCGCCAAGCTCACCATCGAAGACCTGGCTTCGCTCATCAGCGGTCCGTGCAAGCCTCCTCAGTTGGACGCGGTCGCCCTCGTCCTCGTCTGGGACAACTACGCCGATCTCGCTGCGCAGTACGGCGGAGACCCGCTAGACTACGCCTGGGAATGCGAGATGGATGGTCTGCCGAGGTACTCCGGCTGGACCGACGACTTCACTCTCGAAGGACTCGCCGACAGGAGTGCATCAAACTGACTGGTCTTGCCGTCAAGCTCGCGCGGGAGGAATTGACGTGCCGCAAGAGGTTGCGCGAGCTCGAGGAGGCGAGGGAGAAGCGGCGAGCGGCGGCGAAAGAGGCAGCAACGAGGGCTCAGCTCGAAGCGGTCTAGCGCGAGTGTCTTCTGTTGCCGCTTGCAACACTACGATTGCCTCGCTCATGTGAACTCGAGGATGCGAGAACTGTTTGTTTCAACATGGGAGAGAGTCTCGAGAAATCTGCGTAAAGCTCGCTCGCCCGCACTCACTGCTTCCTGCGCTTCTTGTCCTTTTTCGCCTTGCCGCCTGCACCACTCTTGCCCTCCTCCTGCTCAGGTCCTTTGCGCTTGAGCGCCTTGGTCGAGTTCGGGTTCTTGATCGAGACGGTTGACGAGAGAGTCTGCTTGGTGCCGAGGACCTTGGCCGCGACTTGCGCTTCCGCCGCCGCCCACTCGTCCTTTGAGCCGCCAATCGCGTACCTGCGCGGGGCGAGACGGTGAGCACGCGGCAACGTGCACGAAGGAGAGGAACCCCTTACTTACTGCTTCAGGTCGAGCGAGTCGATCACTTCGCGCTGCTGCTCCTTGAGCTGCTTGATCACCTCATTGCCCTCCTCCTCGAGCTCCTTTGCGATCGCGTCCTTGTGCGACAGCTGCGTCGCGACGCCCGAAACCTCGCCGTTCGGGCCGTTCGCGGCAGGCAGGATGCGGGCGGCGGCAGCACTAGCGGCGTCCTCCGTAGGAAGCGTCCGCGCAACGTCCTCCTTGAGGATCTCCTGAAGCGACTTGGTGAGCTTGCGGATGACCTTGACGAAGAGCGCGAGTGTCTGCGCGACCGGCAGCTGGAGCTCCGACTCGATGTCCTCGACGCTCTTGCGCTGCAGGCCGAGGGCAGACAGGATGGAGCTCTGCACACCCGAAAGCTTGACGTCTTCGGGGAAGCGCCGGGCGAAGTAGAGCGATGCGAGGCCGGGAAGGAGGTCGAGGATGACGTGGTAGTCGAGCATGTTGTTGCCGTACGACTCGAGGCGCTTCAGGTCGAAGGGCGAAAAGGCGTCGCGGACGTCAGTAGAGACGAGGGCTGCGCGAGACACAGCATGAGTGACCCTTCGAGCGACGGGAAGCGGCACGGCACTCACTTCGTCGAGAGTCGGCCGTGTCGAGCGCGCTCGCGGCCTCGAGGATGCTGAGCGCCGTAATCGAGCCAAACTCGCGGAACTTGAACGAGAGGAGCGTGATGAACCGCTTGCGGAAATCTGCGCGGCGACGATGGAGCAGGTGAGCATGTGTGCGATAGGCAGACGGGTGGAAAGGGACGCACCGTTCGAGAAAGCGCCCAACCACCTGCTCGCTTCGTCCATGTTCTTGTTGAGCCCGCGAATCATGATGCACGAGTGCTCGCCCGTCAACTCGTTCTGGGTCTGGCGCATGTAGAGCGGGACGAAGCCGGCGCGCTTCCAAAACTTGAAGAGCGACGGCGTCACGCCGTACGAGGTGCCGAGGTAGTCGAGGTTCTCGGGCTGGCGCTCCGAGAGGCGCTGGAGAAGTGGCGGCATCTTTGATGCGTCGCGGATGCCGATGCGGTCGGTCCGAAGCGAGGCGTTCTGTGAGCCGCGACAGGAGGTCAGCTTACGAGGGAGACCGCTCGTCACACGAACGACGG
This sequence comes from Rhodotorula sp. ZM1, assembly GCA_009806315.1. Taxonomy (NCBI): domain Eukaryota; kingdom Fungi; phylum Basidiomycota; class Microbotryomycetes; order Sporidiobolales; family Sporidiobolaceae; genus Rhodotorula; species Rhodotorula sp. ZM1. Next base: position 11,345 of record QYSD01000082.1, on the reverse strand, counting down.
CACGCACCTTGTCGACCTTGGCGACGTCCTCGAACGTCTCGACCTCGAGCTCAGCCTGGACCTCGTCGAGGTTGAGCAGCTCTCCGCTGTAGAACGAGTTGAGCGCCTGGAGCGTCCTCGACCCGTATCCCATCTTTGCGTAATCCGGGTGGACCGCGATGCGGACGACACGCGCGCCCGACAAGCTCGCAAAGTCGTCGTCCTGGAACTGCTGCGTGATAGTCCAGGGGATCAAGTCGCCTCCGGCCATCTTGCCCCGCGAGAGGTTGTCGAGGACGCTCTGCTTCGAGATGTTGCCCTCGAGGGCGACCTGGACGACCACGAGCGGTTCGGGGAGCGAGTTGTCGCCCTCCTTGAGGGGCGGGAGGAGGACAAAGAGGTGGTGTCCCGGCGCGTCTGACATGAGTTGGAGGTCGTTTGGCGAGTTCTTGTAGTGGCTCGCGACGTAGAGGCTCATCATGCGCTGAAGGAAGACTTCGGATGCCGGGTGGTACGAGAAGAGCGTGTCGCGGTTGACGTAGAAGAGCTCGCACGTCGACGGGTGCGGGCATCCCTGGAGCGTCTTCTTGCTCGGCGTTGCGATCGTCGCGTCGAGGCAGAGGAGCTGGTTGAGCCACTTTTCAATGTCGTCGCCGGGCGCGTAACGAATCGGGATCGACAACTTGATCTCCTTGAGCGTGCGGGCGACCGAGAGAGTGGACGACGAGCTGCTGCCCTTTGCACCGGCGCCGTCGCCGTTCGCCGCAGGTGCCGCGAGCGCCGAAGCAGGTCGCGACATCTCTCGTAGCTGCTGGAGGAGCTTGAGGGAGAGCGAGCGGCCGGTCCCTTCGTAGCCGTTGATGGTCGAGGCCATGAAGACGAGGTACGGGCCGAGGAGGGAGCGGACGAGCGGGAGGGGGATGGCGGCCGCCTCGTCAATGACGACAAGTTCTGCCTGGCCGAGGACGTGAAAGTCTTGCGGCTGGATGTACTGGATCGTCTGGCGGTGCTGGCGGAAGATGTTGACGCGGACGACGGCGCCCTTCCATTCGGGGTTGGTGCTCTGGACGATGTCGTAGTCGAGGTGTTCCTCCCACCCGAGCTTGTCGAAGCCCTTGAAGATGAACTCGAACAAGGTCTTGAGGTTCTCCGGACTCGGACTAGTGACAAAGACGTTCGAGTACCCGTGGAGGATGGCGAGCGCGATCGACAAGCCGAGCGCGGCCGACTTTCCTCGTCCACGCGCGGCAGTGAGCGAGACAGTCTGCGACAGCGACTTGGACGTGATGGCGTCGGTGAACGTGAGGATCGCCTTGGCCTGGTCGAGTGTGCGCGCCTCGGCAAGGACGTCCCCAATCCCCTTGGTGTCGGCCATGCTCTCCTTCAACGCGCGCAACTCCGTCTCGCCTTCTTGCTCCCGCCGCTTGCCCTTGCCCGACGAGCGCGCGACACCGACGCCCAGGTCCGGGTCGAGAGGGACGATGTCTTTGCCGGCCGAGATGGGGAGGACGTTGAGCTCGTCGTCGACGACGAGGCACGAGGGATTGTTGCCGAGAGAGAGGAGGAAGCGCTCGTTGAAGCGCGCGACGGGCGAGGCCTCGGACATGGACGAGCGGTACCGCGAATGCACGTCCTGCGCAGCGTCACCACTCCGGTCAGTTTGACTTCCTCGCGCTTTGTCACGACAGTCGACGCACCATAGTCATGCTGTACAGCTCCCTGAGACTCGACATGCCCTGCAAAAGGCAAACGACGATCCCGCCTCCCTCGACGGTCTCGATCGTCCTCGCGAGCAAGTTGGGCGTGACAGCCTCAAAGTCCTGCAAGACAAGCATGTTGAAGGTCTGACCAAGGATCTTGTGCGTGTCTTTGTAGTACCTGGACGCGGGAAGGGCGAGTCAGGGTTGACTTCTCCTCCCGAAACGCATGAAGGGATCGGACCACGTCAAACTCACGTATACCGCACGTCCGTGACGCTCACAAACAGCTCGAACGGATCAAGCTCGCCCAACTCCCTCTTGCCCTTTTTCACCTCCCTCTTGACCTTGGATTCGCGTTGTTTTCGGTGCGTGGAGAACCCCAACTCTTTCTTATACGCCCAGAGAACGTTTGGGCGCGGGTTCTTCTTCTGAGCTACAGCCCGGAGGAAGTCGCACAGTCAGCAACGAGCCTCTCGCACCTCTACCCAAGAAGAAGAGGAGACTCACCATCCGTCGGGTTCGCCAACCCCGCGACCGACTGACTCAGCAAGAAGTGGAGGTTGACGACTTGTTGTTGGAGTTTCGCGCGGTCGCCGACCATGAGGAAGAAGGAGCGGTGTGAGGTGAGGAGGCCACTGTTCGAGGGGAGTTGAGGAGGAGGAAGGGCGGCGAGTGATGGGGAGGGTGCGGGTGGGATGCGTAGAGGGTCGTTGGAGCGGTTGCGAGGTTGTCGACGGTGGTAGAGAGGCGGCAGAGAGGTGTCAAGTTCCATCGCAAGGTTGAGCGAGTTGATGAGGATCGGGGAGAGGCAGACGAGGAGGGAAGACGACAGCCATGCAAGGGGTCAGCCGTCGATCCATTTGCTCTCACGCGCTCACGCGATCCCAGCAGAGTGAGAGAGCATTCCCACACGCACTTGGCAATGAGCGCCGGGATGCGCGAGTCGAGGACCTTCTTCTTGCCCGCCGCGTTCGCGCCGCTCATTTCTTCGTTTCGAGTTCGGGTGGGACAGAAAGGTGAGTGGGTCAGAGGCAAGGACGACGAGCACGAAGCACGGAGCGAGCGGCGCCTGAGGGAGGGTGAGAGGTGAGCGGGTTCGAGTCGAGACGAGCTCGACCAAGTTGAGGGCAGCCCAAGTTCGCATCCAGACCAAAGTCGGTTCAAGCCACGCACGCACGCAACGCAACTCGCCCCCCTCCAACTTCGAGGTAAAAAGTCCTGCGAGATTCTTGCAGACAGCGAGCGAGCGACCGCACGATGCACAGCTACCCACCACCCCTCCGCTCGTCACCGCCTCACCCTCCTCTCCATCCTCCGTCCCGCCTTGCCTCCCTTCCTCCTTCCCTTCCCAGATCGAAGCGCCTCCCTCCCCCTCCCGGCCCTCTCCAACACCCTCTTCTCCTCCGGCTCCAACGGCAAGTCGAGGAGCGACGGTCGACCTTCGGAGGCTTCGAGCGAGGCCGAGTCGAGCAGTTCTTCGAGGGCCGTGAGTCCTTCCGGTTCTCGTGCGTCCTCTTCCGCGGCGGTAGTGAGGGGCGCGTCGTCGTCCCGCTCGATGACGGCCTCGACGTCCGCGTCCTCGTCCAACGCTTCGGGATCTTCCCGCTCCGCCTCTTCCCTGCTGATTGCCGGCACCTCGTCTTCGTCCTCGTCCTCTTCGTCATCACCGGAAGTGCGAGGGGCAGAGACGAGTCGAGCGACGTCGACGTCCGCCTCGCCTTCTTCTTCAGCAGGCTCCGGCAAGAGCAGACCGTCGTCCGCTTCGTCGCCGGCAGACCCGGAGTGGGCAGACGAGGGACGCGAGAGCTCGTCGGTGAGAGAGTCGGCGGTGGCAGGGGGAGGAGCGTAGGCGTAAAGCGGCTCTTCGTGATCTGGATTTGCGTGTGTGTCGCTGCTCTCCATCCAACCAATCAGCCCGTCAGTTCTCCCTCCACGCCCCAAGTACGAGAGGAAGGAGAGGGAAACAGACGCACTGGACGAACTCGTCTTCCAAGTGCGGATGATCCGGCGAGTCGTGCAACAAGTCTGCCCCGGCGTCGTGTGAGGAGTCTCCGTGGCGCTGGTGAACCTCTGCCAGGTACTCGTCGTCCTCCAGCTCTTCCTTCGGGAGGAAGCCGGCGGGAAGTCTGACATCTACCACCTGTTCCTTCGACGCGACCTCTCGCGCAGAAGCGGAGGGAGAAGGATCGTACCCCGCCCCGCCCAACGCCCGCGCAAACAAGAAGAACGCCGATCCAAAGACGAGGACGAAGAAGAGGTCGTGGGCTGATCGGCGGCGAATGTTGGAGTAGATCAATTTGGCGAGATTTGGGGAGGCGTTCGAGGACGGGGAGGAGAGCAAGCGGGGGATGGAGAGGGTCGAAGGCTGGGACTGGAAGGAAGGAGAAGAAGCGGGGGCGAAAGCGACTGAGGCGTTGGAGCGGTGTCGCAAATCCACCGACGCTCCTTCGCCCTTCGCTGACGACGGACTCTGCATCCGCCCTCCCCCTCCTCCTCCCGTTCCTGCGCGCGCATGTCCGCCCGCCGAAGAAGGAGCCACGGACGAACTGCGCCCGTGTACGCCGTCAACTTCGCTCCTCGCTTCCCGCGTCCCGCCCGTCGACGAAGTTGAGGAGACCCCTCCGGCGCGTGGGAAGGTCCACTCGCGCATCTTGTCTTTTGAGGGAGTGGCCGGGCGCGAGTCGTCCTCTGCCGAAGAGGAAGAAGGCGACGAGGAGGATGACGGGGAGGGGGAGCGAGCGGGGATCGAGGAGGACGAGGGGTTGATAGGGGTGAGGAGCGGGCGGGTCGCCATCGCGGGCTCTGGACTCAGGTGGTGGATGAAGTGCAGAAGAGAGAAGGAAGGGTCGCTTGGGAAGACTGGGTCGTTTGGGAAGAGAAGAAAGGGCGGTGGAGGCGAGGGTTCGAGCGGGGTTGAAGAAGGGGAGTGTGCGCGAGGCGGGTTGGGCCGGTGCGGCGCTGTTTTGAATGGGTGAGATTGGTCAGCAGCAGGCTTGAGTACTGCAAAAGCAAGCGAGCGAGCGCAAGGAAGGATTCCGTGTTCCGGAGAGCGATCCGTTTGTTCGCCCGAGTGTCACGACGACGCGCGCCGGCGGGTCCTCATCAGCGTCCGCACGCCCTTTCTTCCCTCTTCCTCATCAGGCGCTCGAGGCGTGTTTGCATGCTCGCGAGGACCAATTGGTGCTCCCGCACTCTGCTCGCCCGACTCTCCCACCATGCTTCACTCCCTCGACGCTTCACGCACGCTGGTCCGGGCGAACCGACACTCGTATGCTCAACGGAGGAGAATGTCGTCGACAGTTTTCCCAAGTCGCGGGATGGGGAAGAGACTCTGGCGACGTCGGGACGAGACGATGGACCGGCTTCACTTTGACAGCCTCGAGGGAAGTATGCGATCGCGGAGGACTCGTCGCGCTCGACCCACGCAGTCTCGACACTTCCTGGGTTTCGCGGTCCCGTCAATGATATCTGCGCTACTCTATTCTGGCTCCACGTTCAGCTTCGAACGCTCCGGTGAATGAGGACGCGCAGGCGGGCGGGATGGGCGACTGTCGGGAACTGATGAAGGACTGAGGCGAGGACAGCGGCTCAAGCTAGGCTTGCAAGGGCCCAAGCGGACGCGAGAGAATCGCTTTCGCCTGCTCTCTTGGACACGGAGCCCTGTCTCAGTCCAGTCGACTTGCTTGTCCTTGTCCTCCGGTCGCGGCTTCCACTCGCCAGCGACGCCAGAGGGCTTCGCTAGGCCGACAAACGAACGTGCTGCTCCTTAAGATGCCCGCCGAGTCCCAAATGTAGCCATCGATCGCGCTCTTCGTCGCTCAGAGTCTTACTCCGCCGACTTGCCGTCGTCCTTCCTCTCGCTCCGCCATCTCCAGTCTCGGCACGTACCGACCCGCCACTGAACTGGGATCGACGGTACGATTACAACGATGGCCGATAAAGACGAATTTTCGCCGCAAAGGTCACGACGAGGATTAACGGGAGAGAGGACGAGACCGAAAGTTCGAATGTACCACACCGAGCGCGACGAGACCGCCTCCCACCTCACGCCTGCACCTCCTTCAACACCCTCAACCCCTCCAATCCGCCCACCAACTTCCTCATCTCCTCCCCCTCCTCGACTCCCACTTCTTCCGCGTCCTCGGACGCCGGCCTGGGCGTCTGGATCCTCAACCCCTTCTCGTTCGCAAGGTGCAAGAGACAGATAAAGAGGTACGAGGTCGAGATCTCGTCCATCTTTTCTTTGGGGTATTGCTTGCGCAGCGACGAGATGACGGGCACGAGGGCTTCGGCGCGGCGGGACTTTTTCGGCTTCTTGGCGCGCGCAGCGGGTGAGACGTTCTCGTCGTCGATCGGGTCGGGAGAGGGGGCGGTTGGGTCGTAGACGTGCGCGGCGGGGAACTGGCAAATCGCGCACAACCTCGTTTCAGTTGTCCCCTCGTTCGCGCGAGGGAAGCCTGTTTTTTTTTTTCTTGCGGGGGAAGAGGAAAAAACGTACCTGCTTGACAGGGACGACCACCACTTCCAGTTCCTTCCAAATCGAGTCCTTGAGCTTCTTGACGTCGACCCTCTTCGCCCTCTTGGCATACGTGACCTGTTCCGGTCTGACGCGGCGAAGTTGGCCTTGAGTGGCGGCGGCGAGGTCGTCGGGCAACTCGGCGTCGGCGTCGGCGTCGGCGTCGGGAAGGTCGTCGGTGTCGCCCGAAACGAGCCATTGAGTGTCGAAAGGCGGGGGGTCGTCGTCGTCGTTGTCCGGGCCTGCAACTCGCGCGACACACAGCTCATCAGGTCTTGTATCCCTTAACTTGAGCGACGTAAACCGAACGGGAGGTGGGAAAGCGCGAAACTTACCGCCCCCGAAATCGTGATCCATCGGGTCCATCCCTCCCATATCGCCCTCCATCATGCCCATCCCCGCTCCCACGCCCGATCCGTCGACGCCCGCCTGAGCCCAGAACTGAACGTCTGCGGCGCCTGCTTCGTTCGTTCCACCGGGACCGAGCGGGGCGGAGGGGTCGAGCCCGTCGGAGGTGGTCGGGGTGCGACGGCGCATACGGAGCTGTGCGTCCGTCCAACGTACGAATCAGCTCGTTCTCTTCGAAAGCGAGAGAGAGAGAGAGAGAGCGCGAGGTGAAGGGCAAGCCACGAGCACGCACCGTCGTCTTGGGCTTCAAGAACAACCTCAACAGCATCCCGGAACTAAACATGTAATCCTCCGGCAACGTCCAATCTTCTTCCGCCATCGTCTTCTCGGTGCGCTTGATAGAAGAGGTGATGCTTGATTTGGGGTTGGCGGGGAGGAAGAGGTCTTTCGCTGAGAGGGCGGGAGGGGAGGAGAAGTCGAGAGTGGTGGTGGGGCGGTCGCGTTTTGTGCGGGTAGGTTTCGGGTCGGCGGGAGCGTCGTCTGTGTGGTTCCCACCGCTTCACTCCAATCAGCCTCGTCTCTCACAAACTCGAGGAGCGAACCGGGAAAAAGAAAATGTAGAACGCACCTTCCTCCTCATCCTTTTTCCCCTTGCCCTTCTCCCCCGCTCCATCGGCCATTCCGATCCGCCCACGACGCATTTTCCAATGCTCCGGCCCCGCCCAGCCCTTCTTCCCCCCGAACCGTCCATCGAGCAAGTCCCACACGCTTCCTCCTCTTCCTCCCTCGACGGCTTCTTCGCCCGCCATGACGAGGTCAGAGGTACGAGAAGAGGCAAGACGGGGATCGAAAGGCTCGACCGGTCCAACACCGGGACCCGCGCCGGTGCCCGAGGGACCAGCGAGAGGAGGAAGACCGAGGTTCGCTGCACCGTCGGGTGAGAACTGGTCTGTGAAGAAATCGACCTCTCCTCCCTCGTCGTATCCGCCCCCGAATTCCTGTCCTGCAAAATGGTCGTCAAACCCTCCAAAGTCTCCCTCTCCCTCTCCCTCTCCCTCGTGGGGGAGTGGCCCGCCCGCGTCGGACTCGTCCTCGTCGTCGTGACCGAGGTTGAGCATCGAGAGTGAGAGCGACGAGTCGGCTGAGAAACGGAAGGCCGAGAGAGAGGGACAGAGGGACATGTGTTCGAGGGGTGAGAGGCCGTTCGCGAGGTGGCGGGCTGCGCGACGGGCGAGGCGCTGAGGCGTCAGCGACAGCGAGAGGCAGGGGGGAGGGGGCACGAACCGCGCAAGCGGGAGATGTCGACTTCGACGTCTGCCTCTGCCTCCTCTTCCTCCTCCGCGGCCTCGCCCTCGTCCTCCTCGTCGCACTCCAACTTTGCATCGCCCGCATCAAACACAACCTTCATGTTCCCGTCGCACCCGAGATGGTTCATCAGGATGCCCCCTGCACCTCCTTCATCGAAATCGGCAGAGGTCTTCTTGAACAAGGGGTCGACGGTGAATTCAAGGTCGAAGGCTTTGACGCGCAGTTTCGAGAAGGAGTCGGCGAGAGTGGAGGTTTGGCGGGTGGCCTGCCCGAGGGAGGCGAACGAGCGTCAGCGAGAAGGGGGGGGTTTTGAACAAGGGGGAGAGCGAAAGCGACGCACGCGTTTGCGCGCGCGCTTCTCCTGCCTCTCGGCATCGTCTTCCCCGCCCTCTCCCTCCTCGTCCTCGGCACTCTCGTCCCCGCCGTGCGCGCCCTTGTCCCCCAAGCCACTCAACAACTTTCCCGTCTCGCTCGCGACGGACTCGACCCTGCTCGTCCAAATCTTGACGCACCCGTCGAGGGTGCAAGAGGCTTTCTGAAAGTTGATGCTGTTGTCGTCGCCGTTTCGGAGGAGAGACATGTCGTGGAAGTAGTCGATGAGGGCGAGGTTCCAGGTGTTGGTCGAGGTGATTTTCTGCGCACCGACCGGTCGAGCAAGCGTCGTCAGTGAGAGCGAGCGAGCGCGTGCGCGCACGCGGTGGATACGCACGTTGTCGGTCGCGATCTTCATCCACTCCTCGTAGCGCTGACTCTCGACGACCAACGGCGCGGTGTCTGGCGGGTCTCCCTGCCCGTTTCTGCCTGAGAGGGAGCGTCGGGGTGTGGCAGTGACATCCCTGAGCCTGTTTGCCGCGGCTGCGAGGACGCCCAGCTTGGGTCGAGGCGGGTGGAGCGAGAGGGATGCGCGGGGTGTGGAGGGTTGTGAGGGGAGGGAGGAGCGGCGTCGGGAGGGAGAGACGGCGCGTTGTCTGGGCATGACGTGAGCGTGAGCGTGAGCGTGAGCGTGCGCGTGAGAGCTGACCCGGCCCGCAAGTTGGATGATGAGGAGGAGCGGACGCGGGTGGACGAAAATGGGTCACGTGCACCAAACTCGTCTTGGTCCCTCAACACCGCTCGACTTGCTCTCACCCGACAACCACGATGACAACCCTCGCACGCCACACACCGCGCACTACCTCGAAACAATCACCCAGACATGTTCACATCCTGCACGACGAGCCCGGCGACTCGCGCGAGAACGACGGGCTCGGGTGGGCAGAGGTACAGGCCTTGGTCGACGACTTTGAACTCGAGGGTGCGCTCCCTGCCCGTCCTCAGTGCACCGAAACGACAGCTGACTGTGGACGGAGCGCGCGCGGAACACAGCGGCGTCGTACCTCCGCACCCTCAGCAACTCACGCACCACCTCGCTCGCCTCCCTCTCGCGCCACTTCACCGACACGCTCTCCTCTCTCGACCCGCGCGTATGCGAGATGAGCCTCGCCCGGTTCGTGCGCGAGTTTGCGAGCGATCCGGCGAGGGCACTCAGGGGAGTCGTCGAGGAGGAGATGAGGGTCAAGGAGGGGCAGGGCAGCGAGGCAAGCGTGTTGGCGACCGCGAGGAAGAGGTGCGTGCGACAGCTTTCGATTGTGCGAGCGCGAGCTGATTTGAGGGTTCCGCTTACTCTCGGTCTTTTCCGTCCGCTACCAGGAAACGCGTCCTCCCGCTGTCGCCGCGCCAGGACGGACATGGTGAGTCTCCTCGTACCTTTCGTACTGCTTCCCAGCTCTCTCTCTCTCTCCCTCTCTCTCTCTCTCTCTCTCTCTCTCTCTCTCTCTCTCTCTCTCTCTCTGTCTGTCTCCGGCGTCGACGCGGCGCGCCTTATGTACTCGCCGGCCATCGACTTTCTCTTCTAACTCACCTTTCTCACTCCTTCCGTTTTGACACCGGGAACTACTTCGATCTTTTCTTGTCCCGCATACCTCTCGCCGCATACCGCGCTCTCACACAACCTCTTGCTCTTTGAGCTTTTCTTTCTCCTTGGTTGCCCTTCGCCAGTCGTTCGCAACACCCCCCCCCCCCCCGCGTCTCATTCTCCTCCCTTGCCCCCCCTTCCTTCCCCTTCGACCAAGCCTAGAGGAGCTTTTACAAATCGTTCACTGACATCCCCTCTCTCCTCCTCTCCTCCCGCTGAGAACAGACGTCGAAGACGATCCTGAAAACCCTTTCCTCTCCTCCAACACCTCAGGCGCGGTCAAGCACAAGAAGTTGCGTCAGGCGACTTCGGCTACCGACCTCAAAGTGCAAGAGAAGGGGAAGGGAAAGTCGGTGGTGGGAGGGGCCAGTGTGAGGAATACGGCGGGAGAGGGCGGCGGCACGGTACGTTCGACTTACTCGCTCTATACCTTCCGGCGTTGGCAAATCGGTCTGCTGAGGAACGACTGACGATTTGCTCGCTACTGCTTCTCCCGCATCTCTCCCGCCTATTCCTTGCCCCTTGGCCCGCCGTCGCCACCACACCCCCCTTGTTCAACACACACACCTCTTCCACACTTTCAACGGTCCTTCCGCGCCAATTGCGCCCCGTCCCTACTCGTCCCACGGCCTCGTTCCTCCTTTGCACCTGACGCCCGGTCTCGACCGGCGCGTCCTCTCCCCCCGCTCGCCCGCTCGCCTTCTCTCCCTTAAAACCCCCCGTCTTCGCCCTCCTAAAAGCAGGCCCGCAAGACCCGCCTCCGTCTTCGTCCCTCTAACATTGCCACCTCTTCCTCTTCCTCCTCTGCGAACGCAAACTTTATCTACCGCACTGGACCAGCCTACAACCCCGCCGTGCCTCCCACGCCCTCGACTGCGCACAAGTCACGCCAGCCTCGGAGGGGCGAGTCGATCGTCCTGCGGAGTCTGAACGACTCGCCTTTGGGGGAATTCGTCGCGAGTTCGTTGTCGCACTCTGCTGCCGAGGAGGAGGAAGAAGAGGAGGATGAGGAAGGAGAGTGGGATTTGGTCGGAGAAGGTGAAGCGAGCCGTGTCGAACGCCTCACACCTTCAACCTCTCGCCTTTGTTCGCCCACGAAAAAGTCCTCGAGATCCACCAAGGTCCGTCCGCCCTCGACGAAGGACTTTTCAGTCCCCCTCCCGCCCAACGCACCCTCTTTCGAATCGCTCAAGGCCAAGTGGGTCGAGGAAGTGAGGGAGAGATTGAGGGCTCAAGTCGAGAGTGAGGGCGGAGGAGTCGGGGAGGAGGAGAGGAGGAGGTTGGAGGAGGTTTTGATGGGATTCCTGCGCTGAGTGGCTGGTGGTTGGTGGTTGGTGGTTGGTACTTGGCTGTGGGCGTTTGTGGCGCTCGCGGTCACGGTCGCGGCCGCTGGTTTAGATATACCCGTCCGGTTTCGTTCTCCGAGTCTCTTGTTCTTTCAAGTGCAAGTGCATTTGCGTTGAGATCATCTCTCTTTCTCTCTCTCTCTCTCTCTCTCTCTCTCTCTCTCTCTCTCTCTCTCTCTCTCTCTCTCTCTCTC